>JADRCD010178504.1:0-11926 GCA_019843815.1 Montemys delectorum
TTTTTTTTTTTCTGTATATTTTTTCTGTATAATTCAATCAAAAATCGGAAACTTCACTACCCATTATTCCCATGCTATCTGCCCTACTACAATTTTATCTCTAATCCTTCATCATTTCCTCCCTGAATATGTAAAATATTTAGTACATATATAAATATATATATATATACACATATATATACATATATATACATGCACAGACATATACATATGTCTGTATGTGTATAAATACAAAATATATAACATCATGTAATATAATACATTACATATGTAACATAATATATCATACATTATAATTTTTATACTATAAAGTATTATATACAACTATATATAATATATATATATATATATATATATATATAAATACTATATGATAATAAACAACTACCTAACTGGACTTTGTTTAGGGCCTTAGCCTCATCTTAAACATTTTGTAGACACTAACTACTCAGATGTAGGTGTAACAGTTCTTCTTAAGGACTCTAGTCCTAACCTGCCATTTATTCTCTTAAAACTTATAGAAGGCTATTGATCGTTTAAAGGATATTTTGTCATAGATGTCAGCATGCTGTGACCTCTTTCACTCTCCAGTCTGAATCACTTAGCTATGAAGTTTAGTTTCAATATGTGTTTTTTTTATTTTATAATGAACTGCATACTACATAAGAAAATCTTCTAAGTCCTCACAAAAGCAAACACATGCTATCTATACGATGTCCCTTCCCCAGCAATGGCCTCAGACAATTTAATTTATTTTATTGCATCATAATCAACCTTAGAAGGTATAAACAGGTATATACAACACCATGAATGAAATCAGATTGTGAACTCAGAGCACAGAATCACAGGGACAGTTGTTCTAACTCTAGAAATTGTGAGACTCTGAGGATAAAATCTGCATGCTTGATATATTCCACATCAAAATTTTAAATCTAAGAAAATATAAAATGCTGTCTGTGTTCAATGAAGAACAAAATATGTCTTCTCAAATAAAAAAAAAATGTAGTATTAGAAATGTTGAAAACTATGTAATGGAAGAATTAAGGGTATATAAAACATGATTGAAGGAGTAATTTATGAAATTATATAAAATGTGCACAAAGAGATGGAAAATAAGATAAAGAGTGTAGGAACCGCATGCAAATGAGAGCAGCTCCTACACATCAACTTGATTGCAGAATGAGTACATATAAAGTATCTAAAGAAGCTTTTGAGAAGGCAATGACTGAGAATATTCTAGATCTCAGTGAAAATCAGTAGCTTGGGGAAAATCATGTCTACTTTGTACTTTAATACATTAAATGGCAGCACCAAAGAAACAACTGTAAGAATAGCTACATCATAATCAAAAATACTTAGAAATGAACAGTTAATGACCTAACTTCTAAGCTTCAAGATTAAAAATCTGAGTGCAGTGTAATAAAATATACAAAGTCTGATAGGCAATGATGCAGGTGTGTGTGTGTGTGTGTGTGTGTGTGTGTGCACTCAAGAGTGTATTGTACATATATATACACATATATGCATATATATGTATGTATATATATATATATATATATGTATATGTATATGTATAGACATATATCTCCAGTGTTTAAAGGTTAATGAATAAGAGGGACTTCTTTCCAATGGCTAATTTCCTTCTTCATTTTGCCTGTGTCAATTCTCCCTGTCCTAGTGTCACCTAGCTTGCATGGTTAATATCTGTACCTATTATATTCTTAAAGTTCTCAGAAAAATACAAGGTGGGGTGAGAAGACAGATCAGGTGGTAAAGTGCTTACCAAAGCATGTAGGAATAGCCTGTTTGATCTCAGGCACTACATAAACTGGGTTTTATGGAACATGCCTATAATCCCCATGTAGAGGTAGAGGCAGGAGGAATACAGATTCAAAGCCATTGTCAGCTATACTGAATGTTTCTGGCCAGACTGAGCTATATAAGACATGTCTAAATTGAACAGAAAAAAAAAAAACTCATTGGCTGTATGAATGGGGCCTCGTGCTCTTTCCTAAAAATACATAAGTACTATCCTTTCTCTTTGAGTACAAACCAAAATTCATCATAAAGTATATGAAATTCTATGACTACTTTCAAGGAACTGGATTTCCGTGAAGGTGTTTTCTCTCTTACTTGACATCTCTATTGCTTTGTTCATAGAAGATGTTTAAGGAATGTGGCAGATATGATTACCCAAATGTAGACTTATATGCCCACATCACAATTGCTCCAGATGTGTGGTAGCTACTGAATAATGTCTAAGAAGAGCTTTAAAACTGAAGTAACATAATTCTAATCGTGGGATTGCAATCTGGTAAAACCACTATGGAAATCAATCTGGCATTTCCTCATAAAAATTTGAAAGAGTTCTACCTGAAAACCCAGCACATACTCAAAAGATGCCATACATTACCAAAAGGACAGATGCCCCACCATGTTCATAGCAGTCTTATTTGTAATAGTCAGAAGCTGGAAACAACCCAGATGTCCCTCAACTGAAGAATGGACACAGAAAATGTGGTTCATTTACATAATAGACTATTATTAAGCTATCAAAAATGAGAACAGAATGAATTTTGGAGGCAAATAGATGGAACTAGAAAAGATCATTCTGAGTGAGGTAACGCAGTCCCAAAAGAACATACATGGTATGTACTCACTGGTATTAGTAGATTTTAGCCAAAAAGTGCAGAATACCTAAAATATAACCCACAAACCATAAGAAGTTTAAGAAGCAGGAAGGCCCAAGAGAGGATGTTTCACTTAGAAAGGGGAAGGAAATAATCATGGGAGGAAGAGGGAAGGAAAAAGGGACCTGAGTGGGAGAGGGGAGAGGGAGGCAAAAAGGGAACAGGATCAGTTATTGGGGGGGGGGCAGGAGAGAAGCCCAGAGAGCCAAGGGAATGAATGGAGATAAGCAGCAGCTGGGGTAGGGACCCCCTAGAAAGTACCAGAGACCCAAGAGGTGAGAGACTCTCAGGACTCAATGAATGCGACCTTAACCAAAATGCCCAACATTGGGGAGATGAAACTCAAACAGCCTAACTCCAGTAGACAGACAGGATCTCAAGTGGAAGGACATGGTTACTAACCCACAGTAAAAATTTCTGACTCAGACTGCTCCTGTTTAAAAGAACTGCAAGGACAAAAATGAAGGAGAAACTGCAGGAAAGTTGGGCCAAAGATTGGCCCAACTTGGGATCCATCTCATGGGAGGGTACCAAGGCCTGATACTATTACTGATGCTATGCTAAGCTTACTGATGGGAGCCTGGCATAGCTGTCCCTGAGAGGTCCTGCCAGCAGCCGACTGAGACAGAAGCAGATACTTACACCTAACCATTGAACTGAAGTTGGGAACCCCTATGGTTAAATTAGGGGAAGGATAGAAGAAGCTGAAAAGGAGAGCGACCCCAAAGGAAGACTAACAGTCTCAACTTACCCAGACCTCAGGGAGCTCCCATAGACCGAGCTACCAACCAGGAGCATACTCAGGCCAGTCCCAGACGCCTGGCACGAATATAGCCGAGGTCTGCTTGGTCAGGCTTTAGTGGGAGAAGATGTGCTTAATCCTTGAAAGACTTGAAGCCCCAGGAAAGAGGGAAGACTGGTGGTGAAGGAGCATCCTCTTAGAGGCAAGGGAGAGGAGGAATCAGATAAGGAACTGTAGAAGGGGGTGAAGAAAGGGTGGGCAATGGCGGTAATGTAAATAAATAGAATTATAAAAGTTGGAAAACAAATTCTGGTGCTTATCTCTGCAGAAAAGGCTAGAGGTTCTTGCTATAATAATGTTCCTAATCATCACTGTGTGTCTTGTCTTCCCTCACTTTCCTTTCTCTGGCTATGTTTAAGGTCCTCCCTCGGTACCTCTTCTACTCACACCCAATGCATGTATTAAGGCACAATTAATCCCAACAAGACAACTTTCCTCACTCACTGCCAGTGCCTATGAATCATTCAATTAAATTAATCAATCACTGATTGAGCTGATAACAGCTAATCACTTCACATGTGCGTTGCATTCTGAAAGATGAATAGTCCTTCATGTTGGGAAACCACTTAGCGCCCGGCTTTCCAAAGGAAAAGATTTGTTCCATAATACAAAAATTAAAACAAAAAAAGGAATTTTTGTCTGTGTGTGAAGGATAAAGATTCAAGACTCCTACAGCCCAGTTCTCATGAAAACTGTGATAACATGTGTATTTGTACAATGATTGGGAACCAGCAACAGACATTTACATAGTACTTGTATTGTGGAGACATATTTTCTTGAGGATGAACAAAAAGTCTTTATTCTATTTTTAATGGGCATTAAAATCTAAGACATGAGGAATACAGGATGAACACAATTCTTTGGCTTTGCACTTTGTAATAAAATAATTACTTGGAGGAAAATTACTAATAGTCTCACCATCTAAATGACATTTAAAAAAGGCCATTTAAATTGAATTCAAGACCCATTAAGTCTCTGTGATATCTGAAAGGTTTTGCTAGGTACTGGACACAATAAAGACTAAGTTGTAGTGCACCCATAAGGTATGCATGTGTTTTGAATCATTGTCAATGTTTTCATGCTTTCACGACCCTTCACAGAACTGAAAATATTGTTCTGAGCAGATCCAACAGTCAACCCATGTGTATTTTGGAGGGGAATGGTGATTATATTTATGGAAGAGAAGCTATATATTCATTAAAGAGATCTTTCTTACATGAGGATGTCTCAAAGATACTAGAACTGTACGCAGGCAAAGCATACATGTGTGTGTATCTTAGTTATAGGTGTTTGTAAGTACTGCTTGCATGATATTAGCAACCACTACCCTTGCCTGAGCTCACTTGCTGCTAGGCACACTGTTCAAATGAGTCAGCCTCCAACAGGCTAAAAGAATGGTCTGAGTAGTGCCTATCCTCTGTCCACCCTCACCTTTTCTGAAACACTATGTGAGAAACTCCTTCAGGGTGGATTGGAAAACATATAGAAAATGGAAAGGCAGTACAGACGTGCATTCCCCGAGCTTTCTCAGAATGTAGAATGTAGGACACAGTGGAGAAAGGAAGTACCCAACCATCTATTCTACAGGAAAATCCAGGGCCCTTCCTTTCCTGAGGTCTTGAGTGGTTTATGCATCCCCTTGTTGTGAGCCATTTAAGTTCCCCAGTACAGTGGTTATTGCTTTTTTGTAATAACTCTTTACCCTTCAGTGAGTTCTACAACTCTCATGGGATGAAAGCTGGTTTATTACATCTTGAAAGATCTTGCTTCTCAGCGATTCAATATTCTTCATTTAAAGCCTCAGATCTTCAGTTTCATTCTCCACCCCCACCCCCCAAATCTGTACCGAAAAGAAACAAAGGAGCAAAGATCTGTGCACCTTTGAGCATCTACCTCAAGGGGGAGGAGGGTAGCAAGTGGCTGAAAGACATTAACTAATATCGCCCTCATAACATCGAATCAGCTGTTTTTATTGCCCATTTACAGATAAGAAATCTGAATTACGGTGAGATTAAGTGAATTGTTAGAGCAATGATAGACAAAAACGCTAAAACTTTCAATCCAATTGAATCAAACCTCATGTTTATACTAATCCAGCCAGAAATCTTTATCTTCAGCAAAATAGGCAAATTTAGCTTTTAAAGAAAGCTTACAGAATTTGGCTATGGGACATTTGCTAAAGAAATAATGAACATTTAATAGGAAAAAGGAGGAGTGGTCTGTGATGTGTATCTCTGTGATTGTCTATAGTGTGTGTGTGTATGATTCTCCTGTGTGTGCATATGTGTGCAGTGTGTGTCTGTGTGTGTGTACATGTAAATATGTGTGTATCTGTGTGTCTATATGTGCATGTGTGTGTGTGTGTGTGTAGTGTCTGTGTATAGCTATGTGTATCATGTGTTTTATGTGCATGTGTATGTGTTTGTGCATGTGTGTGTGTGTTTGTGTGCCTGTCTTTGTGTGCATATGTGTGTAATGGTATATTTATATAAAGTTTGGATTCAGGATGCTATTTCTCTTTGCAGATTTTGTACAGCTCTCTGAAAAACATTAGCATCACATACAGTAATTATTGCTTCTCATGGCATGTGTATTTTTTTACATATTTTAAGATTTTATATTGCTTTTCCATCCCTGAAAATGAAGAAAACAAAACTGTTATGTATACCATTGGTTTCTTCAGTCATCTCCCAAACAATATAAAGTGTGACCTCTACCTCTCTAGTAAAGCTAAATATAAAACATCTTTTCTTAAGTGGGTGGAGGGAGCCCTGTTATGTGAGAAAGTAGTGAACCATTTCCTTTCATTTCCTTCTGGATCCTTCTCTTCGATGAGATTAATGGATTCAACTAATGAGTCACTCTGTCAGTATCTATATAATTATTTAATAGTGAAATTAAAAAAAATCTTCCAACTTCTCTTTCTAGTAGTACTGTTAGACATAGCAAATATTCAGAAGAAAGATATAACTTAATTTTAAAAATGTGAAAGCCTCTCTCTTTTTAAATAAAGGAGTATTCAAGGAGAATGAATTTAATAATGACTATGTCTGGTGTCAGATTTGGTGTTTTCTTCTGTTGTTAGATGAGTTACTACAATACCTCTCTTTGAATACTTGGCAATGCATCATATTAAACATACAGTGAATGAACATAGAGTGTGTGCCGGTATGTGTTTAGAAAATCTTGTTTTCTTTCTTTCTTTTATTTTTATTATTTAATTCTTTCAGTGCTAGGGCTTATGGACTACAATAAATTAGATCCCCAAATACAAGAATACAACATTATGCTAATTCTTTTTTATTTTCTCTTTCTTCTCTATTATTTTTAGAATATTTCAATGGTTTACTCTATTTTATATTTAATTGAAAATAGATTTTTGATATACAATATATTCTGATTATGGTTTTCCCCTCTGATTCCTCCACAACTCCCCACTTACCCAAATCTACATCCTCTGATGTCCTCACTAACTAGGATTAAATGAAAGAGGAGGAGGATCATGGCATCCCTGAGTGCCTGTGGGGCACAGGGATAGCACTTTTGTGCTGACTCTAATAATGCCATTTGGTGGTGATTATTCAGATGAGAATAAAGGGTAAACCAGAGATCCATGAATAAATGTGTAATGGTGAATCCAGAATGAGGCACTGGAAGAATGTAAATAAAGTCTAAGAAAAAGATCTAGACAAACTGGCGACCAGGAACTCTGGCTTAGCAAAGAAAAGCCTGCACCTTTAAAGCATCAGGCATCTGAAAACACTGTCCCTCCATGTGCCTGGTAGCATGCATACTATTAAACAGGCAGAGCATAGTCTTGTTTTCTAAAGCAATTTGAAGAACATTGTAGACCCAAAGTGCAGAAATGTCAGTAAAAGCCCCATGTGTTGGGCTAGAATGCTTCAAATGCCCAGTGCTTTTGGAAATGCTGTATAATAATACCAACAATAACAACAACAACTGGTATTTCCCAATTGAAGAACACCCCGTCTTCTGTGTAAACCTAGAAGTCTGACATCAGAAGAATGATGGAACTCATCCTCTGTGGAAATGGTTCTCAAAAAACTATTTCCAACAAAAGGGACATAGCTCTTGAGGAAGAATGAACTCAGCTCAGGAGAGCAAATGGGCACAGACACGGAGAGAAAGCCCTTCACAATGAGTTTCTCAGAGATGGAGAGCAATTCAAAGACTTTATACCTAATCTTTAAACCTCCACTGGATAATGAAATAAAATGTCTTCTACTCAAGCCTCACATCAGACATATTATAATTTTTAATACCAAAAAATATTTGTTCTATAAGAACTTTAAAAAATATCAATGTGTTAATTGCCCATTTTACCAAATAAATGTTAGATATATCAAACGGTGCAGTAATAACATGCAAAAATCTTCTTAAACATTCCATCATCATTAAATATAACAATTTTCTCTTTTTTCCAGATCATAGTCTTTCTCAAAACACTAGAAATAAATATTTACAATTCAGTAGAGTCAGAAGTTCAGTTTGCCTTCTCCATTCAAACATGGAGTAAATAAGGCAACCCCTTCACAGACCAGACACTGATGCAAACAGAGGGTACATGAAAAAGTATGTGACACTTTACTGACATTGACTTTCTGGAGCCTTGGTGAGAGCAGTGAGACGCTGTGCTATTGTCTCAGGTGATTCCTATCCTCACCTTATGCCCACCTGTCACACAGGGAATTCCTTCTGGGACAGGGCAGCCCATGAAATGCTATAGGAGGGAGTTCCTTCAATTAGAAGTGGGGGTAAACCATAATCCTAACAGTAACTTATTGGTGAATAAAGAAGAATGGCTGGACTTCTAAGAAGTCCAAACATGCAAACGGAATAGAGGCAAACATTGGAGTGATGTACTAAATAAAAATTTGTTAAACATTGGTTTTTGTCACTTGGCAAAACCACTTAAAATTCTTCTATATGTTCTAATGACTTTACTTCCCCAAAGCAATATAACATTGTATATCATGCAATATATACTATAAGCAATAAAATTTAAGCAATATATAATGAGTAAAAATTAATTTAACAATTGCTCTGTCACTTGCTATCATTTAATGTTCTCTCATACCTTTTAATACCTTGACATATCATTAGTTAAAAGCAATATAACTTAGTATATCATATATATTGTAATATATACATATGTTTGTCCATAATATACAAACACACACACACATATACATACATACACATATACACATGCACACACACATATACATGCACATAAACGCACACATATAAATATATACATATACACATATATAGAACATATATATAGTATATAAACATAGATACACATATTCATATACATAACATATATGAGTATATACATTTAACTCATATGTGCAGGTACTTGTGGAGATATAAGTTTTTAAGTTTGATAAGTTGGTAAAAGTATCACTGAGTTCATTTACTAGAATTTATAGCATGGCTTAACTTGTTAGACGCTAGCCACTTTCCCATGTGTCTATACTGTTTATTATTATCATCAGCAGTGAAGGGTTCATGTTGCTCCATGCTCTCAACAGCATCTCATACTGTCAGGATTCCATATCTTGGCATTCTAACAGGTATATAAGATATCCCATTGACATTTTTATTTGCCATTCTACAATGATGTTGGACATAGAATAACTCCTCATATATTCTTCATCACACGTGTTACTTTTGTGTTGATGGACCTTTTAAAGTCTCTCTAAAACCTCCAGGATTCCTCTCACCCAAAGCTCTCTCTGAGCTTCACTTGCGCAATCCATAAAGTCTAATTATACCCTATGTGCATGGGGTGTAATGCCTCATACTCTGGAGCATGGGCAACCTATCTGCAATGATTCCACCTAAGAAAATGGGCTCCCCCTCCCCCAGGAACTATCAACTGCTAAATGCATTTTAGTTATCATGGGGTCTTATGAGTTCCTTCCCTCTACATGATGAAATGTTACCAGCTTCTTCAGGCTTTCTGCTAGGAACTATAGCTGAGGTGGAGGTCATGAGTGTAACAGCTTTGTCACGCCCAGAAGACAGTATTTTTACAGCAACTTTCTAAACCTCTGGCTCTAATATTCTATCTACTCCTTTCTTATTGTTCCCTGAGCCTTGCTGTGTTAGGGGTATATGATATACACAACACATTTAGTGATGAGGAGTCCTAAATCACTTTCTCTGCACAGAGACCATCTGTGAGCCTCTGCATTTATTATTCCCCTGCTGCATGAAGAATCTTCTCTGATGAGGGTGGGAGTTACAGTACTCTATAGGTATACGAATAAGTGTTTATGAGGCAGTTTGATACTATAGTTCTTTAATAAAATAATTCTATGTTCTATGAATGTAGCAGCCATGTATTCTTAGCTAGGTTTCTGGTTCCAGACATAAGCCTTCTCAAAAGTAGCAGGTCTTATATTATACCTAATTAGAAAGCAGTTGGTTACCCACATTGTATTCATGCACCAATGGAAATATCTTTATTTTCTTTGAACAAAGCTGCTACTATGTAGTTCTGTCTGGACGGACACTAACTATGTAGATGCTGCTGGCCTTGAACTCTCAAATGTTGGAATTAAAGGTGTGTGCAATGACGTCCAGCCCTAATAAGCATAGCTTGCCAAGGTGATCATTATTGTGGCTTTCAGCATTCACAGTTGAGTAGAACTCAATGACTTGTTTCCCAATTGACAACCTCCATAGCACTTTCCAGTTTCTTACAATTTTATAAATTCTTTGTGTTTGAGTACAACAAATAATTCTTTACCAGATAAAACTTTTGGAATTCTTTTTTTCTGTTTATGCTGTGGTATATACATTTAGATTATTTTTGTAAATTTTGACTTTATAATCTGATTAATGTTGGTTTAAGTCATGAATTGAGAATAATTCCTCCCCCCATCTGTAGACAGGAGTCTAACATGGCTGTCCTCTGAGAGGCTCTACTGGCAGCTGACTAAGACAGATGCAGATACTTAGAGCCAACCATTGAACTGAGGTTGGGAATCCCTATGGAAGAGTTAGGGGAAGGATTGAAGGAGCTGAAGGGAATGGCAACCACATAGGAAGAGCAACAGTGTCAACTGATCTGGTCCCCTAGGAGCTCCCAGAGACTTAGTCACCGGCCCCTGGCACATATGTAACAGAGAACTGCCTTGGCTAGCCTCAGTGGGAGATGTGCCTAATCCTATAGAGACTTGATGCCCCAAGGAAGGTGGATGCCGCGGGGGCTTGGGGGGGCATTCTCAGAGACAAATTGGATGGGAAAATGAGATGGAAAACTTTAGAAGTAGAGACTGGGAGTGGGGGCAACATCGGGAATATAAATAAATTAAATAATAATGAAAAATAGAGAATTTAATACTTTCTTAGTATTCAGCAGAATCCATCAGTGAAGACATCTGAATATATAAGTTACTATGTGGGAAAAGATGGTTTACTAAAAATTCCACCACTAACCTTTAGCATTACAAAACCACCTTTCTTTTCTTAGAACATATTTCTGTTCTATAATAAAATCATGGGATAGTAAAATAACTATTCCAGTTTTCTCTTGATTTTTGTTAATACAACAGGCATTCATAATATTTTTTCCATTTTCTCTTTACAATGTTTTATCGGGAATATGTTTCTTCTTAACAGGCAGTGGTCAGTATAGTGATGAGTTTTCTTCAAGTTCAACATCTCTAACATTTAAACTTAGACAACTGAAAAATAATGTGATTTTGATAGAATTTAGTTTATCTGCAGGCTTTGAGATGTTTATTTACTTCATGTTATATTTTTAATTGAATCAAGAACATGGTTTATTTCATGTTTTAATTTACTGATTCTGTCTCTTTGTTGCTATATAGTTTACTGAACCCCTGGAACTTGTACATGAGACCTTTAACTTAACATAGACAATCTTCAAAAGACTATTCTACTACTACCCAGAAAAAAAATGATTAGAAACTTACAAGACTATTTTCCTCCTCAATTGTCTAGCTATTTTTACAATATAATTTATCTGTATGTTATATCTCCCATCAATTTTTAAATTACTAAATAGTTAACCTTTAAAAATATTTTAATCGTAAAATAATTCTTCCCTGCCAGCTTGTGTATTACATATTTTCATAGATTTATTCCTTTGGGTCTTTCAATATTTTTGTGGTTTCTTCTTATGTTGGTTTCTCCCACTTCCTGACTTTTGGAGCTTCCTTTCTCCACTCCACACTTCCTCATTTGGCTTTCCTGTTGACTTTCCTCAGCTTCCACACACGACAGAGAGCATGCCATGATTGTCTTTCTATGCCTGAATGACTTAATGTAACATGGTATCCCTCTTCTCCACATGACTACAGAAGACAGGATTGGATTTGTCCTCATGGCTAAGAAACAGTCCTATCTGGAGGAGTCCTTCTGTACCTGGTATATT
>JADRCD010178504.1:11936-22850 GCA_019843815.1 Montemys delectorum
AGAAACAGTCCTATCTGGAGGAGTCCTTCTGTACCTGGTATATTTTCCCCTTGGGCTGCTTTGAATGTCTTTCCCATTTTTCACTGGTTTTGAGCAAATTGGCTTTTTTCTTTGTGTTTCTTATATTGGATTCTCCTGACTTTAATGCTAGAATTTTAGACAAATTTGGAAATTTTGAGACTGTTTCTTCAAAGATTCTGTTGTATTTTCCCTCCTTTCTTCTTTGATGACTCCTACTGCTTGTAGACTAGTAACAGAGCTTTTCTTTGATTTACACAGGTTTTTTTCTATTTTATTTCTATTTATCTTCTATTGCAATGCTTTTAAATTTAATGAATTTATTCTATTTATAGCTAATCTGCCATGTCCCTCCAATGCATATTCATTAGTATAGTATTCCTCTCCATTACTGTGAATGTAATTATTTTTATTTCTCTTAAGTATCATTGGACTATATCTAAAACAGAATATATTGAAACAAATAGTTTCACACATTGTATCTGTCTTCTTGAGATGTTGGAGGTGAATCCAGTTACTGTTGTTCAATCTAGACAAGTTTGAAAAGCATTTCATTGAAATTCAATTATATGTGTGTGTATACTGCTACTCTACATAATCTCTGCCCCCAGCCTATTAAATACAAAGACCTTCTTAACCTTTCTTCTTTTGCTTTTGCCATGCTCAATACTTCACAGGTAGAGGCTAAAGGAATTCACTATACTTCAGAGCACACAACATAATGATGTCATTACAACTTACACTTGACAGTCAAGAGTATGAACTACAAATGAGGAATGAAGCTTTACTCAAGCCTCATTCCTCATTCTGGCATCATATAAGCTTGAAATTATGCTTATTTTCTATGCTTTTAGAAGTCACTTTAACCTCAGTAGAGGGGAGAGTCATTTCATTTATTGAATATCACATAGGAAAAAATGTTCTGTCTACTTGCCATGTGTATTACAATACACATGTTACCTCTTCAAGGCTATGTTTCGTGGGACATGGGAAGTAAATAAAGCACCCTGCTTGCCTGGATACCTTTCCTTGTCTTGAAGAGTAGATATATATTTTATTATGCATTTATTTTAAAATATAGTTTATTTTATATTTTTTATTTAAACTTTGTATTTAAGAAATTATTTAATAAATAAAAAATATTTGCTGTATACCATGCTCTATATAGAAATATGTTTATATATATTTATATATATGCATATAAATAAATATTTATGTATATAACTATTTATAAATTTATATAAAGATAGATCTATATACATATACAAATATATACCCATATGCATATATAATCTTATTAGTTATTTTATTAGTTGTTTATTATTTATTATTTATGTATGCATATGCATGTATTCATATATACTTACATGTATGTATATAATATATATTTATAACATATAATATGCTATGTGTAGTAAATATTTAGTACTTATTAAATACTTTCTTAATAAAATCTTAAATAAATATGTTATATATTAAGTAAATGCTTATTTAAATTATATACAGTTCAACTTGAATATTTACTCACTTTTGTAATATTGGTTAAAGCATTTTCCAAAGTCTCAGTGTGATTAAAATCATGAATAGTTAAAGTGTTTGTCCTATCTCAACTTGGTCACGTTTGTAAAATAAAAATATTAATTTTGAAATCATTTTCAAACAACTAAAAATTCTGGGTTTCAATTAAATTTAAAAAGTATTGCTACTTTCAGAATTTAGCCAGAAAAATTAATTATCCTGAATTGATTTATGTATATATAATTTTAATATTTTAATTAGCGTTATTTTTGTCCAACGTATAATAGTAAATGTATACCATGTGTGGTGGTTGTTTATTAGTCAGAAACTCAAACCTTGATATAATTGAGTGAGTCAGACTGGATTTTTAAAACTAAAGAAAAATGAAGGGTATATCTTGCTTTTGAAAAGCAGGAGAAAATATTATCATAGAGAAGAATTTTTGAAAACCTATGTCTTTTTCCATTTACAAAAAAAAAAATTGACTACTTCACAAAATGTGGAGAATTCTCTCTGCCTTTACACTAAACCACAGGCAACACAAAGGAGTTTTGCTATCTTCAAAGTTGTGGCAAATGAGACCCCAGAAGTGGATAATCCAATTCAGCTCATTCAGACAAAACAGCTTATAGAAAAATAAAGTATTTCAATTTGTAAATATTGTGTGAATTATCCTGAGATGGTAAACACAAAACGGGTATATTTGAAATAGTATGGGAGCAAAATAAATTATAATGGGACAACTTTTCCTGCCAAAATCTCAGCAGTGAGCCTGGGACCCGTCGAATTTCACTACTCTACATACTTCCATATTCTGACACATCAGCCTAGGGAGCTACTACCATTGCTGCTCTAGCGTGTAATTTATTAATGGCAATATTAAGCCATATTCTCTTAATTTCCATCACAGTAGCTTCTCAGGACAGCCCTATACTGTGAATAAGGTAGGGTTCATTCACTGTCATTTGTATTCATGCATTTGGAGGCTGTTCCCAATGTACACCTAGTTATAACATTTTTCCTGTGTGTGTTCATGTTTGAGGAAGGTTTATGCTTTGAGAACGCCTATCAGACTCCTGTCATCGGCACTGAAGTTTACATAAACTGAGTTTTAAGGGACTCTTCCCAAAATCCTACAATTACCCAAGACATGATTAATAATTGCCCTGGAGTGAAGCTCTCCTGCAAGGCACATTCACCTAAATAGCCACATGGGCTGGCAAGATCCTTTATGTGCATAAGGATTCTTAAACCGGCATCTTCCTCCAAGAGACTCTTTTTTTTTTTTTTGTCATTATTATTTAGCTTTTACTTTAAGAGTGTCATACTTTTCTCCTCCATTGGAAGGCAAAGCCTCCCACCTTGAGATAATAACATGTCACTCTGTACAGAAATGACATTCTGCATACCACTCTTGAGTGAGCTTGACCTGGGGGACTGTTACATGCAGGGTGTTTTACAGATGTCAAAGGTGATTATTCCCCAGGATAGCCAATGTTGGTAAACAGGGAGCATAAATCTCCTTCTACAGGGAAGGCTTTATTGTGTTCCCTCCCACTTAGTGCAAATCCCATTTGCAGAGGGATCCCATAGGGAGTGTGTCTCACACTAATTTTTGAGCTTGTCAAACTATCAAAGAATGAAATCATTGTATTGCTCAAATGCAAATCTAGCATGAATATGGAATAGGCATTTCTGTACATTGGGAGTGTGTTTCTGTTCAGCTTTAAAATAAATCTACAAGAAGGCATATTTCTTTCCAAACATTAAAAAACAACCAAGCTGAGTTACAAAATACCTTCTCTTCCCAAGTTTCCAGGACAAGAAAAAAAACTGTTTCTAGGCTCTGCAACAACCTTATTCAGGCAAAAGTAGTCTGGGTACCTTCCCAATATAATTTGCAATGAAAACAAAATGTCCCCACGAAGCCTAAAGACAAGATTTGTCTGACTCTCCATCTTTGCATACTACTATCCTAACTCAGAAAAATGTGCATCAAGCTTATAAAGCTATTGCTACACCCACTTCCCTGAGATACTCTGGTTATCTCTGGAGACTTGGTCCCATAGACATTCTCCACACATGTGACTGGCTTTACAGACTGAGGGAAGCTGCTTACATTTCACATCAGACTCACTGAAAGACTAAACTGACAAGATCTAAGAGCAGCACATGGCTCAACAGGAGCACTGCTTCTTTACCCTCAGATGTATCTCCTAGGTATAACAATCTCCTAGAACACTGGTTCTTAACCTGTGGGTCGTGACCCACTTGGAGGTCAAATGACCCTTTCACAGGGGATACCTAGAACAATCTGCATATCGGGTATTTATATTTTAAGTCTTAACAGTATCAAAATGATAGTTATGAAGTAGAAACAAAAATAATTTTACATCTGAGGGTTACCTCTGCATGAGGAAGTATACTAAAGGATTGGAGTACTAGGAAAGGTGAAAAACACTGCCCTAGAAAATCACTGCATTAAAACTTGTACAACAGATTTTACAATGAATTCAGTACCATATCTTCCACCTTAAAGCTCTTCATACATACTGAACAACATACCCCAAAACAATCTCTTAACATCTCTATAACTTTATCTACTTCCAAATGCACACATTAGGGTAACATCATCTAATTTGGGCACAGACCATGTATGTCCTGGTAGTCACCTTAGGATAAGACATCCTTTGCAATGCTTAAAATTAAGTATTGAGTTTAATCATTCAAAATTCAAATGAAAACAACTTTGGTTTCCTCAGTGTTTGTCTAGTAGTGACTAAATTAAGTAAACTGCACATATTCATGAAAGTCTGGCACTTAGTCCCAAAGCATGTCTGTACACAGCTTGTATTCTGTCTGAACTTACAAGAAGATAGAAAATCACATGCTGCTAACCCCAAGGCCACTAAATCATTAGATCATAATCTCCTCTTAGACTTACTGAATCTATCCAGTGTTTGGACCACAGATTATATCATGAAGTGCTCACATTATGTGTTCATCTCCTATACTATCTGATGGCATATATAGATGAAATTCAAATAAGCCCTTGGTTGAGTTGAACAACATCCTTTTTGGTTAGCCCAAGTTATAGATACATTCTGGGTTGTTCTCCAAGACTAACTCATGTGAGTTTAGCCAGAACCATGCTGATCTATGTTGCCAAGCTAACCTATCCCAGGTATCCCTCTTCTGTGAATTACAAAGTCTCCATACAGCAGCAAACCTATCACTCACAGTAGTTGTCAATCTTCCTAATGCTGAAACTGTTTAATACAGGCCCTCAAGTTGTAGTGACTGTCAACCACGGAATTATTTTTGTTGCTACTTCATAACTAGATTTCCTACTGCTATGAATCATAACATAAATATTTGATATACAGGATGGTCTTAGGTAACCCCTGTGAAAGAATCATTCAACCCCTAAAGGGGTCTCAGCCCACAGGTTGAGAAACCCTGGGCTCCCAGATGTATCTTGCTATTGGGTAGATAGAATTTGTTCTGTTGTCCCAAAATTAGAGTGGCCATGGATAGGTTAGGCAATATACTAGAAAAATGCTAATTGCTGAATATCACTCAATGTTTCTCAAAATAAGTCATTCTTCTTGTGTTGGAGAATATGCATGATACAAAAAATAAAATGTTTCCCCAGTGGTATATACACCTTTCAATAAAAGGAATTAGTTTGAGTTTTCTAAGATGAAAAAGAAATAACTATATTTGTCTGCATGAAATAGATTAGACATTTATTCAAAAATCAAAGAGATGTAAGATGGTTCACAAATTCGAGGAAGTTATTGTATAAATATTATAAACTTAATGGTGCATTATACAATGTCTATCTTTGATAATGCATGGTATACTGCTCATATTTTTGCCTTCCTCTTTTCCTGCTTTATTTCTACACTTCATCTAGGATGTCTGCTGCCTTCCTTATACAAACATTCACCTTGGATCCTATGCTTTTCCATGAAACTTGACCCAGGTACAGTGATCTTCCTAGTTCTGTCTCCTCTTCTTTGTTATGTAAACATTGATGTATGACCACAAATATAAATTGCTTTCTAAGGAAAGAAGAAGAAAGCTCCGGTATCTGTATCTGAAACTTTCAATTTGAATGCATGCACACATTTGGAAACATTTTACATGCACATATATGCTAATGAATTTATGTGCCTTACTTATTTTTTGTCATCACTTAAAACAGGACTCTGTATAGGTTTAGTGAAGTAATTGTCCCCTAACATTAGCCCAGTGAAATATTTTGGGTAAGGCTTAAATTTCTAGTCATCACTTCCACATTTCTGGCCATCATTTCTAGGTTTGTCTGAAGACAGAAAAGCAACAGAATATCAAGAAACTCTGGGTTCAAAATACCTATCTGCTACTCCTAAGCCCTCTAAATTTGTTTTTCTTTCCTCCTCCAATTTGAGAATTTGTTTCTACATAAAACAGGTTCATGGTATCAGAAGGCACCATGAAAGCTTCCAAAGGAGGTCAGTAACCAATATTCAGTCCTAACAAGCTATAATGTCTGTGAACTACTACACATGCAACATGGGACAATAGCTTAAGGATGTAGCAGTAGCATGCATACTTTGGTGATAACCACCAACTCTCTCACTGTACTTCAAAGCTTCTCAACAAAGGGTCAATCATTACTGGTTCTAGATATCTAGCCAATTACCTTGGGTTAGTGAAGTCATGGATCTTGGAGATGAACCTCCAACCACCAATTTAATGTATCTAACTAAATTTTTCTAATTTGTTCTAATACTGGCAAATAAAGGGAGTGTTCATCTCTCATTAAGCAAACTTCTCTTTGTAATAAATGGAGATCATTAATGTAAATTACAGCCAATCAAAATGCAGAGTTGTAGAGTGCAGTCCCAATGCAAAGTCTAAAAAATATTATATCACCTTAGGCTTGTGGTATGCTGCAGAAAAGAAGATAGATTATTTAAAAATATACTTCTAATGGGTCATTACATTTTATCAGTGTGTAGTATTCCACAATATTAATGTATAATAATGTATTTGTTCATAAAATTATAATTATTGTTATTATTATTCATGTGTAATTATTTTAATATTAAGAAAATATAACCTATGCAGACATACATTTTAAAAATCTGTATGTTTTAATTTGATAAAAGTAAGTGATATACAAAAATATATAATATATATCATATATAGTGTATATCTAACCTTGTTCTTCTTTTGTGAAGAATCATGGAGCATTAAATATGATAATGGATGTGAGATTCCCTTCCGAAGTAGGAAGTGATATATTCCCAAAAGAAAAGTTTGTTTTATATATTTTCTATCAATAAAATATTTTCTTTGTAGCAGAGAGAGACCATCACAGAAAATAACTATTCAAATTAGAGATAACATTTTTTTTTTTTTTTTTTTGGTTTTTTGAAACAAGGTTTTTCTGGATCACCCTGATTGTCCTGGAACTCATTCTGTAGCCCAGGCTGGCCTCGAACTCAGAAATCCATCTGACTCTGCCTCCCAAGTGCTGGCATTAAAGGTTTGCACCACTACCACCTGGCTGAGATAACAATTTTTTAATTAAATTTATTTTTTTATTCACTTTCCAACCAATATCAGTCCTTCCTCTCCTCCCAGTACTCCCTCATGTAAGTCCTTCTCTTATGACCTTTAGAAAAGGAATCCCCACTTTGGGTGTCAATCCCTAGGTCACCTATAGCACTCCCACCCCTATTCCCCTCATGCATCCATCCATACCATTCACACACCCAGCACATCAAGTTGATTCAGGATAAGGCACATCCTCTCCCACTGAGGACAGAAAAGGCTGCCAATTTAGGCATGTGGACTGCATAGGCAGGCAGGTAGGCAATGGGCTCAGGACAGCCCCTGCTCCAGTTCTTGGGGCTACCCCCATGAAGACCAAGCTGTTCATCTGCTACATATGTGCAGGGACCCTAGGTTCACACTGTGCTCACTCTTTGGTTGTTAGTTCAGTCTCTGGGAGCCTTCAAGAGTCCAGGTGAGTTGACTCTATTAGTCTTCCTGTGGAGTACCTGTCTTCTTTTGGTTTTTCACTCCTTCTCCAAACTCTTCTATAAGACTCTCTGAGATCCATCTCCTGTTGGCATGTGAGTCTCTGCATCTCTTTGCATTATATTTTGGGTGGAACCTCTCAGAGGATAGTTATGCTAGGTTCCTGTCTAAAAGTATATTGGGGTATCATTAATAGTGCCTGGGATTGGTTCTTGAATGAGTCTCAATTTGGGACAGTCATTGGTTGGCCATTCCCGTAGACTCTGCTCTATCTTTGTCTCGGCATATCTCGTAGGCAGGACAAAATTTGGGTCAAAGGGTTTTGTAGATGGGTTGGTATTCTTATCCCTCCACTGGGAGTCTTGTCTGGCTACAGGAAGAGGCCACTTCAGGATCCATATCCCCCATTGCTAGGAATCTCAGCTATAGATACCACCTTAGATCCTTTGGGTCCTCTCCCCATCCATGTCTCTGCCATTTCCTTGAGATTGCCCCCACCACCTAGCCAATCTTGCTTCTCTTTCACTGTTCTCCCTACATATAACAGCCTTGCTCCCCTCTCCATCCCCACTTCCACCCAGTTCTCTCTTTCCTTTCACCTCTAATATCTATTTTATTTCCCCTTCTGAAAAAGATTCAATCATCCTCTCTTATGCTCTCCTCATTATTTGGATTCGTTGGATTTCTTGATTATAGCATGGTTATCCTATACTTTATGGCTAATATCCACTTATAAGGGAATATCTGCCATACCTGTCCTTTGGGTCTGGGTTACCTCACACTAGATGGTATATTCTAGTTCCATCCATTTGCCTGCAAAATTCATGGTGTCCTTAATTTTAATGGCTGAGTAGTATTCTGTTGCTATTTTCGGTTTCTGGCTATTGCAAATAAAACTGCTATGAACATAATTGAGCAAGTGTCTTTGTTAAATGGTAGAACATCTTTTCTACCATTATACAATCAATTTCTGCAAACAAATGTGCTTGAGGAAATGTGTTTCATTTCTGTATGGCATAAAATGCAGGTAGAGATTAGCTGAGCCCTCTATTTAGTGTCTAATCAAATATAATCCTGTTGGCTGAAGGTACAGTCCCATCACAGACCTGGCTGGAAATTACCCACTTCCAAACTCTGTTAGCTATTTGAACCATTTACCTCCTTAAAACTATAAGAATGAAACTTTTCCTTTCTTCTTGTCATCTGAGATGATGTTCATTTCTTAGGACATTCAACATTCCTTGTTTTTTGACTCTGTCTATCATCAATTTAAAATGTATCCATTTGCTTCTTTAAGAAAATCTCCTCAAAGTCCACTAGGATAAAATCCCATAATACAAAACATAATCATGGTGGAACAGATGGAATTTCATTCCTTTTTTTCAAGGCCTATTAGTTAGAACAAGCCATAGGCCGGTATATTCTAAAAGAGTTCTACACGGCAGCATGACTCATTGTGGCTTTACTTTTGTCATTCATGGGTCTCTAAGAGATCTAGACCTCCTTTAACATTAGGACCTTTTCCATAAGACTTCCAAGTTGAATTCAAATTTGGTCATGGGCATTTCCTTGAAACTGTTGCTATCATCCTGGAAATTATAAACTGGCAGGCTAAATTTTATGTAACTGCAGAGTACTATAACTACTGAAGAAAAACTACAAACCAAACAACATATGCTACACATAGCAGAACTATTGAAACAGATGATCAAGCAATATAAAAGAAGCACAATTAATATTATTATATATAAGTTGGAGTATATTAATAATATACAGAAATAAAGCCATTTTTAAAAGTTGAATTTTTAACTATGCAGTGTTCAATACATGGAAATTTTAAAGTTACCTGAATAGGATTCCAATGGAATAGTGAATGAGTAAGAAAATTATTGGATTGAAATATATTCTAAGAATACATAGAAAATGATAGAAGCAGAATGTAGCAGACATCTGGGAGATACAGAGAATAGTGGAAGTGTCAACTTCTGCAAATTTAAGATGAAAAATAGTACACAGGAAAAGCATGTTTGCACACATATAGAGAGTAAATTTCCATAATAAAAAAGAGGGTAAGACTTCAGTCTTGAAGAGCCCAGAAAGTATCCAGTAGGTTAGGTCAGAAAAGGTTATATAAAAATATCTGAAGCATATAACTCGCCAACACATTCCCACAAAAAAGCAGGCTATGTATGGTAAGGTTGCCTTCAGATTCTAGGGTTTGTTATGTAACTAAACTGCTATTGAAAAGTGAAAGCAAGGTGCTGAGGGAGTTGCCTAGCAGACACAAGCCCTTGGGTTCAATTGACAGAATACAACCATAAAAGAAAGAATAAAAGTACTTTCAGGTATGTTTGTGGAAGAGTAGCCATAAGAAAATCCACTTGGAACAACACTCTTGGAAGAGGAATGTCCATAAGAAAAAGATGTAGCCATATTTGAATTAAGGATAGCTTGATATGTTGTGGTAGGTTATAGCTGCCTCTTGAGACAAGCAAAGAAGGAAACATGGAGTCTATATGTACAATAGGCTTTCCACCCAAAGTCATTAGAAAGGAAAAAGGGGGGGCTAAGAAATAGCTTGTAGCCAGGCTGTGGTGCCTTTAATCCCAGCACTTGGGAGGCAGAGGCAGGCGGATTTCTGAGTTCGAGGCCAGCTTGGTCTACAGAGTGAGTTCCAGGACAGCCAGGGCTACACAGAGAAACTCTGTCTCGAAATAAAAAAAAAAAAAAAAAGAGAGAGAAATAGCTTGTAAAGTGCTTGTCACTTGTGATGGTTAATCTTGGTTAGCACCTTGACTACAACAGAAGCAACTGAAGCCCAAGCAGCTGGGCACAGCTATGAGGGATTTTCTTGGATCATTTGAGGTAGGAAGACTCACACTAAATCTGGGCTATACCTTCCCATCGATCTCCATTAAAGGAGAGGGAAGGAGAATGTTTTCCTTTTCAGCTGCTTGCCCTCACTCTCATCGACAAGCTCATCTGCCCTGTTGCTGAGACATTATTTCACAAGTATTAGAACCTACTTCTTAAGGATTCCAATGTAGACTGAACGTGAGCGGAAATATCCAGCCTCCTGGACTGAACAACTACTCGGTTCTTAGATTTTCTATTGGGAGAGAATCATTATTGGATTAGCTGGACTACAGCCTATAAGCCACTCTTAGGAGTCAGTTATCTACATTACTATGTAAGCCATGAGGATCAAACTCAGGTCATCAGGCTTCATGGCAAGGTTCTTTACCTGCTGAGCTATCTCACTAGTGGTCATTATAGTACTATATATAATATAGATATAGATACACACACACACACACACACACACACATATATATATATATA
>JADRCD010178505.1:0-10246 GCA_019843815.1 Montemys delectorum
TGTGTGTGTGTGTGTGTGTGTGTGTGTGTGTATGTTTGTATGTACATATGTATACATATGCATGTATATATGTATATACACTTTCCCAGGCACTCTTAGCTATTTTTTTTTGTATTAACTCATTTAAATATCAACAGTTCGTGATATGGTTATGTTTATTGCTTATTCTTTTGAGATTGGATCTTCTATATCTCAAAATGCTCTCCAGTTTGCTATGTAGCCTAGGACCTGGACATTACGTCTTCTTTTCTTCGCCTTCCAAGTACTGAAAGAGAGGCTTGTGCCATTGTGTCTTTTTTTTTTTCTAAAGCTAAATGACCTGTGTAGGATGACATAGTTGGAAGTCAAAGAGCAAAGATTTATAAACCCAGGAAGCCTGGTTTGGGTATCTGGCTTCTTCTTAACTAATCTATTGTATTGATTCTCTTTATGCTCGTGTGTGTGTGTGTGTGTGTGTGTGTGTGTGTGTGTGTGTGTGCGCGTGCACACACACACACACACACACACACACATACACACACACACACACACCTCTACCCCTCTCTAAAATTTTATAAAGCCATCTATCTAGTTTGTACAGTCAGGACCTCATAGTGGTGGCCTAGGTTGACCTCAGATTTATGGCAGCCCTCTTGGCTTAGCCTCTCTCATGCTAGGATTAAAAATATGAACCCTCATGCCCCTCTAACATTCATTTAAAGCAAATGTAATATTGTATGAGGTATGGTGGTACATGCTTATAATTCCAGTACTTGGAAGGTGAAGGAGGGAGACTCAATAATTTTAAGTTAGCTTAGGCTATCTGAGACCCTGCCTGTAAAAGTAGCAATAATAAAGAATAGAAGATCATACTAGGTAATGTGTTGCTATTGGTTGTTTTTGTTTAAAAATTAAAAGTATTCTAACGCTGCATCATGTTTACATTCTCGTTTTCTCCAAATATATTTTCCAATCATTGTCATTTTCTTTTTAATGGAAATAGTTCTATATGCTGGTCTTTGGGGTCCATTCCTTTAGCTCCAGCATTGAGAAGGCAAAGAAGGCTGGTCTTTTGAGTTCGAGGCCGGCCTCGTCTACATAGTGAGTTGCTGCCTCTGAAAGCATAAAGGTTATAGACTAGAGCATTTAAGAGTTGTGGGGTAAACTTAAAGGAGTTGCGCTGTCAATACATTTCAGAGTCTAATGTATGAAAAACACATTTTAAAGTATTTTAAGAATATAACTTTATAAAGTATCTTTTTAATTAGAAAGTGATGTTTATATTTTGGTTCAGACTGAGATATTTTAAAATTGCATATGCATCCCAAAGTAATTTATGTAAGAAAGGAGAATCACTTTATCCTGCCACTGAGTTCAGTTTATTTAGTTGCACAGATCTAAACAGTTGAAAATGTAAAAGAGGGCATTCAACTGCTTTAAACATGATATCTTGAGTATGCTGACAGTTCTCTGTATAAGAAGGAGACTAATAATACATAAGCACTGGCTGTCTTAGGGTTTCTGTTGGTGTGATAAAACACCACGACCAACAGCAACATGGGGAGGAAAGAATTAATTTTAGCGTTCATTTTCACGTTATAGTCTATCACCAAAGGAAGTGAGGACAGGAACTCAAGAAAGGAATCGGGAGGCAGGAACTGATGCAGAATCCATGGAGGAGTGTTGCTTATTGGCTTGCTGCTCAGTGGCTACCTCAGGCTGATTCCTTATACAACCCAGGACCACCTGCCAAGAGGTGGTGTCAACAGCTGCTTTGAGATAGGCCCTATTACATCAGTCATTAATCAAGGAAATGCCTCACAGATTTGCTCAATGAACAATCTGTAGGGACTTTATCTCAGTTGAACTTTCTCTTCCAAAATGAGTCTAGCATATGTTAAGTTGACATTAAAAACTAGCCAGCATACTGTAGGTTTTAACCTGGGCTAGTTGGAAAGGATTCTGAAGATACAGGAATTTGCATACATTTAGATAATGGTGTTGGTACTGATTCATGGGTCCAAAACATGAAATTAAGTAGAATAAAATTGCTGGTGTACATGTGTTTTCTTTAGAAAGGTATATACTATGACCTTGAGAGTCTTTGATGATTTTTAGCATCTCATAAATACAAATTTCCTGTTCAGATGGTTTAGGTGAGGATTATACACTTGTCCTTTAATTCTTAACATAGCATGGGCATGTTGTCTGCCAAGATGTAACTGTAGAGGTCAGAGTCACCATGCAGGAGGAGTCCGTTCTGCTCCTCTACCATGGGCCTGAGAGACCAAACTCAGACTGTCAGGCTTATCTTAGCTATCCTGCTAGTCTGAATCCTTTTATAGATTTTTTTTTAATTAGAACATCTATAAATTATTTTCTGTTATAGGAATGTAAAGCAGGATAATACTATAACATGTAAACTATAAGCCAGGTGTGCCTGCTTTGTTTAAAATGCTTTTATAGGGGGCTGGAATGTTGGCTTAGTGGTAAACACTACTTATTCTTGCAGAAGGCCCCAGTTTGCTGCCCAGTACCCGTATGGCAGCTCACAACTATCCATAGCTCAACTTCCAGGAGATATGATACTTCTGACCTTTGCCAGCACTAGTTAGTCCTGTGGTTCACAAATGTACATGAAGTCGAAACAATATGTTTTTTATTAATTATAACATGCAGGATTATCTCATGGTTTCTGATCAGACTTCTTTGTATTTTGACAGAAAGGTGTATTCAGTATCATTTATTATTCTCTGAATTATCTGAACATGATATGTTATTACATTTTAAGTCTACAACCCAGAACCTCATACATTATAATGGCAAACATCCCGCCACTGAGGCATACTCCAGGCTGGATGGGCCTTGATATTTTAATAATTGGGCAGGGGTAGCTCTCTGTATTACACCTCACAGATGTCTGTTCTTTAAATAATTTATATGTTATTCTATTTTTCTGACTTATGAGTCTGTCCTGAGGGAAATAACTCATTTTAATATGGTAAGGGCATCGGCATGAGAAAACAAAAGTGATTTCTTTCAGGCAAAATCCACCATCTACTGTTTACCAATTACTATGATAAGTTAATGGAACTAGATTAATACAAATATGTATGTGATACTTTGTTAGTATTTTATTTCACACTTTGTTCTTTATTTTAGTTTAAGCTTAGGATTTTTTAAAGCCAGGCTATCACTGTATATCAGCTGGTCTTGAGCTTATATGCTGGAACCGTCTTCCCACATCATTCTCTTGAGTAGCTGGCAACATGAGGTTTCTCATTACAGCTGAAGCACAGTATGTTTTCGGGGTGACTTTAGTGATATCTGTCTAAATGCTTTCTGCTGCCAGAGGCACCAGTTATTTTAGGGTGAGATGGTAAACAGCGTGCAAAGTATTTCAGAATTTGAGAGCAGACTGATGAGACGTAATGTGGGTAGTTCCTGTGTTTGTAGCTTTTTGTATGAGAACATAATTGAATTATTTTGTTTTAGGTTGATACATCTTTAATCAGCAATAAATCAACTTGTAACGAAACAAGTGAAATGCCCAAGAACAGTAGAGCCCAGACACATTCCGAAAGGAAAAGGTTAAATGAAGATGGACTTCAGCTTGGTGAGCCACCAGCAAAGAAAGGTACTGGCTCTTTAGCTCCCTGCAGGAGTGCCTCATAAGCGGGAGATGACCTGACCAAAAGCAGGCATTAGGAAAGCCTAACCACCATGAGTTAACATGTTAACATCTTCTAATCTGTCAGGAAGTAGATGGATGTAAAATTGTCCTGTATTTAATCAGCAAGGTGTTAGATGCTGAGCTTCTATTGCTCTGCCTCATATTTCATTCTGTGCTTTTAATAGGTAGAAGTCACTTTCATAAAAAGGTTGTGGTTTTGCCAAAATCTATCCTTATTCTTTTTTTCACCCTTCATTTTTTATGCATTTGGACCAATAGGGGATAGTTGACAGATTTTTGGGCCAAATATTACTAACAAACCTGGACTTCTGGTGTACTTAAAATGCTAGAAGAAAGTCTCTTGAAAAGCACTACTGTAAATTGAAAACTTTTTTGAAGTACTTAAAAAATGGTCAAATTTGTTAAAATAAAAAGAACAAATCCTTAAAATTGTAGAGTGCTAGTCTCTTTAAAGTAAACTAAGGAATCATTAACAAAGTGTCAGTTGTAAATACAGGAAAACTTTGTAAATCTGCTCAGCAGCTTTTAAGAAAGAGGGGTTAAGAGCAGCTGGATGTTGTGTGTGTTTGTGGCCTTCCTCAGCTACATATCAAACTGTCAACAGAACAATAAAAGCTAAATAAAAAGAAATATGAGGAGGCTGTACCAATGCCAAATGAGGCAGTGCAAAAGTTCTGCTTCCTCTTTTAGGTTAAAAAGGCAACATAAATTATATGTTTTAAAAAAATAAATGTATTTATTTTTATGTCTATGAGCATTCCTGCATGTATTTATGTGTACCATATGTGTGCCTGGTGCCCTCAGTGATCAGAAGAAGGCAATAGATCTCCTGAAGCTACAGTTTCAGATTGGTGTGATTCACTCTCTGGGTACCAGAAACGTAACTTCTCAAAGAAACACTCTTATCATTGACCTATCTACCCAGCCCAAGATATTACGAATCCAAAGTTATTTAAGTAATTAAAAGAGTATCTAGTGAGCTTTTAAGTTAATCCATACTAAA
Source organism: Montemys delectorum (assembly GCA_019843815.1). Lineage (NCBI taxonomy): Eukaryota > Metazoa > Chordata > Mammalia > Rodentia > Muridae > Montemys > Montemys delectorum. Next base: position 4,677 of record JADRCD010178505.1, read on the forward strand.
TGAGATAGATAGATCTTGGTCTTAGTTACTGCTCTGGCAAATGCTGAACAGAGCAAGTTAAGGAAAGAAGACTCATTGATTAGGTTAGACTCACAAGTCACCGAGCCCCAGACACCCACTTTTGTAAGTCTTCCTAATGCTGGAATTTCAGATGTGTGCTGTCACATTCAGCTTGTCTCATGTGGGTTCTGGCGTTCAATCTTAGGCTTTCCTTCTTACATGGCAAGCACTTCAACTGAATCTCTCATTTGAGCCTTAGCACCAGTCTTTGAGTAAGGGCCAGCAGAGCAGTCTCTATCCTAGAAATGTAGACATTATGCCTACAAACATGCCTTGCATTCATGCTTAGTTGAGGCCTTCTGCATTGATTCTGCTAACAGCTGTCCTATCTGTCTCTAAAGCACTGTGCTTACCTTGATCTTTATACCTACAATACCTGAGCCACAGCACTGGCTCCTTCCTCCACCTGAGGAAACAATTAGGATTTAGCAGTTTAGTTAGTGAAAGATGGGGTTGCTAGAGTTTCACTGTAATTCCCTTTCTCCTAATGTTAGATAAAGGTCTGGGATTAAAGTTAAATAATAAATATTGGAAATGATCAGATCAGAAGTAGCAGCCATCATTTTTTTAGACCTTTTTTGTCAACTCTGACATAGAACTATACTTTTTATATAAAAATTCTGTATATTTTCTTTTTTAAAGTTCATTTCAGTTTTTCATCAGAATGTGTTTCTGCTGTGTGAATGTTGCTTTATACGCAAGTTTTACTTTGACTTTTTTTGCTAGATTAATAACAGTACCAATGTTCTCTTAAAGGGCTTATCCTCGTTAGTCCACCCATCACTGAAGATCAAAACGAAAGGGAAGAAATGCAACAGTCTGTTTCAGAAGATGTGGAAGGCGATAGAGCTTTGCAGGAAAAGAATGAAGAGCTAAAAAGACTTTTAATTATTGGTGAGAATGAACTCAGAAATGAAAAGGAGGAAAAAGCAGAATTAAATAAACAGGTTGTGAGTTTACAGCAGCAACTTTGTTTCTTTGAAGAAAAGAACTTTTCCCTGAGGGCAGAGGTAGAGCAAATCCAGGCCAGTTTGGACACTGCAGTTGCTGAGCTACAAACACAGAAAGCTGTGAACCAGGAGCAGGAGGACAGGATCCTGAAATTGTCACAAGAGATGGAGACTGCTGCAAGAAGTATCAAGAGCAATGTTTCACAGATAAAACGAATGCAAACAAAAATAGATGAACTGCGGTTGCTTGATTCACCTTCTCATATTTCAAAAATAGATGTACTCAATCTCCAGGATCTATCAAGTGGTGCTAAAGGGGATAATTTGCTGAACACATCACAACAGCTTCCAGGTAGTGACTTATCAAGCACATGGGTTGAAGAACTTCCCATTCAGGAGCTCAGCAGGGAAAACTCCTTCCACTCTAGTATTGAAGCCATTTGGGAAGAATGTAAAGAGATTGTGAAGGCGTCCTCCAAGAAGTCTCATCAGATTCGGGGACTAGAAGAACAAATTGAAAAATTACAGGTGGAAGTAAAAGGATATAGGGATGAGAACAGTGAACTCCGAGCACAGGAGAGTGAGAGTAAGAATAGAGATCACCAGCTGAAGGAGAAAGAAAGTCTTATCCAGCAGCTCAGAGAAGAACTGCAGGAAAAAAGTGTCAGTCTCGGTGTTCAAGTACAGCTTGTAGCAGAAAAAGAGCAAGCTCTTTCAGAGCTTTCCCAGGATGTTATCTGCTATAAGGCAAAACTAAAGGACCTTGAAGTGTTAGTAGACACCCAGAAAGATGAGCGTAAGCGCTTAGCTGAGTTAGAGCAAAGCATTTTAGAGAAGGAATCTGCCATCTTAAAGCTGGAAGCAAGTCTAAAGGAATTTGAAGCAAAGCACCAGGATCACATCAAAAGCAGCAAAGATTTAAGTGCAAAAGAAGTCAAGTTCAAAGAAGAAATCATACAGTTGGAGAATAATTTGCATGATACAAAACAGTTACTTCAGTCAAAGGAAGAAGAAAGTGAAGTTAGCAGACAAGAGATAGAAAAGTGAGCTAAGTCTTATTTAAATTAAACATTTCATATTGTGTGTTTGTGAATACCCGCATGTATGTGGGAATTAAAGAACAACTTGTGGGAGTCTGTTCATTTCCTGTAACATGTGGGCCCCAGGAATTGGCCTCAGGTTATGAGGTTTAGCAGCAAGCTCCTCTGTTCACTAAGTTCACTAAGTAATTTTGCTACTTCCAAGCTTTCATGTTTCTACATAACTTTTGTACAATTAGATGGACATCAATTAATTTGGTAGAACATAGTATATATATGTATATATATATAATGAGAGAAACACTTGAACTTTCTTTATATAAACCTTTAGAAACAACAGTTGTATGCAAAAAGATTTTACATACAACTCCTCCAACTCTCCATGATACCCCCTGAAGCACTCACTGCTAGTTTAAATGTTTTATGTTGTAAAAAGATTTGGTGCTGTGACACATGTTGCCATTTCTCAGTGATCCTAAGCAGCCAATCATGCCTCACCATAGACAAGCAGTTTGTGATTCTTTTCTTCTTTTTAGATTGAAAGAGGAGCTTGCAGCAAACTCTGTTCTTACTCAGCATCTCAAAGCAGACCTTCAGAGGAAGGAAGAAGATTGTGCTGAGCTAAAAGAGAAGTTCACTGATGCCAAAAAGCAGATTGAGCAGGTACAGAGGGAGGTGAGTTATAGGAAGCTGTGTGGGCCATGGGGGTGCTGCAGATAGGTGTTCTATAGGTCCAAGTTTACAGGGAGATTTTAGGATTAAACAGGACATCTGTGAACTTGAGTTTTTCTCTAGAATGATTGGTGCTAATGTTTTACAAAAGAAAATGCAGCTAACTCAAATAAAATGAAATTAGCATGAAACAAAATATGTGAGTGTAATAGCTTTGGAAATGACCCCCGCCTGCCAAAGGTGTGTATGTACAGAATGTATGTGCTTTATAGGACTAGAATTTTTTTTAAAAAAAGAAAATTCATATTGTATGCTTTACATGTAAAGTTCTAGAGTTTTTAAAAAGTATAAAATTCATGTTTCCCTAAAAGAAAAAAAAACAAAGTAATTTTGTTTGAAGTTAATATTTAGGATCGGCAGAGTGACTTATATTTTCACTGTAATTTATTTTAGGTGGTTGCCATCTTCAGGATGATATGGCTATAGACTAACATAATTTCAGAAAAGGAAACTTAATTACACAATTCCAAAGTGTGAAACATATAAAGAAATCTTTAGGGAGGGGAAAAATCCATCCCATTTCTTTAAGTAATTTTCCTTGGAGGTAATACATGTGACCAATTATTTTCTTGCCCTTTAGTTTTCCTTTGCTCAGTATCTCCCCACTCCTGTATCTTCTGATGAAAATTGAAAACATCATTCTTGATGTGGTGACACACAACTTTAATCCTTGCATCCCGGAGGCAGGTCCATCTCTTGAGTTCAAGGCTAGCTTGATCTACAGAGCAAGTTCCACGACAGCCAGGACTACACAAAGGAACCCTGTCTCAAAGAAAAAAAATCTGAAAGCATCTTCAGAGTCCAGCCCTTCTCTCCCCAACCCTCCCACCCCCTTCCCTTTTCTTTCTTTCTCTCAGCAGGCAAGCTGTACATCTTGCCAACTACCTTGTACAGGAGAGTGGGACTGCCAAAGTAACAGTGCTTGAGTTTAACTGAGAAGGAGGTTGACCATGTGACTGGCCCTGTGATTCAGGAAGCCACTTGCTGGGGCCAGGGGGCTGTAAAGATGGAGAAAGGAAGACCAATGAGTTAGAGAAAGCGTGCTTAGACCAGAAACAGAAAAAAAGCTTAAACTTCACTTAGTAACGAATTACCTTTAACAGTATTAGTTCTTTTCTAATGAGACTAAAGGGCATGTTCCCTGAAGACATGGCCATATAATTTAAACAATAATAAAAGTGCTCAAAATGTTCAATTTGCTTTATAAATTATGCTTTGTAGGTATCAGTAATGCGTGATGAAGAGAAATTATTGAGGATTAAAATTAATGAACTGGAGAAAAAGAAAAACCAGTGTTCTCAGGAATTAGATATGAAACAACGAACCATTCAGCAACTTAAGGTAGTGGTTATGTTGTTAATGATACTTGCATTTCATTCTGCTGTAATATTCTATTGCCCGATAAAGTACGTTATTTATTTATTTATCTACTGTATTAAATGATGTTTTATTGCTTTCCATAGGGTGTTACTTTGTGGTCTAGACTGGTGTTGACTGCATGACAAATACTTGTGCCATCTTTTCTCAGGTGTCAGGATTATAGGCACAAGCCACCAGACCCTACTACCATATGATTGATTGATTGTTTAAGTCCACATAGTGTTATTATAGTCCAGATTGATCTGTAATGATCCATCCTAAAACAGATTGTAGAGCAGCAGTTCTCAGACCTGTGGGTCACAACCCCATAGGGTTGAATGATTATTTTACAGGGGTCCCCCAACACCATCGGAAAACACAGGTACTTACGTTGTGATTCATAACAGTAGCAAAGTTACAGTTGTGAAGTAGCAACAAAAACAACTATGGTAGGAGTTGCCATAACATGAGGGACTGTATTAAAGGGTCCCAGCAGTAGGAAGGTTGAGAACCACTGGTGTACAGATTGTGATGAGGATAGAGAATTAGTCTGTTATAACTCGAATTGTAGGCCTTGCTGTTCCTATTGAACTTTCCCCTTAAGACTCCTGGTTCTTTTCTCAAACTTTACAACAGCTTTTTTGATAGAGGGCTCTTATGTTTTCAGTAGTTTGTATTTCATAACAGGGATTTAAAAAAATTATGAATATACATTATACTTCCATTTCCCTTGATTTTATGTTTTATGGTATGTGAGAACACATTTCTGAGTAGGTGTAATGACAGAACTGATAATTAAAAGTATAATCTTTTTGATTGTTGTCTGTACTTTTAGTCGAAGCCATTTGTGTTATTTATGTGTGCCTGTGTTTATATGAGTAAAGGTGTGTCCGCACATGTCATGGCACATGTATACCCCACTTGATGTGTGACTTTCAGAGCACAGATGACCAGGAACGGAACTCAGGCTTGCCAGGCTTGGCCGTCCTGTATACACTTGACCCATCTTACTCATCTCATTTTCTGAATTTTTTTCTAATGCAGACAGGATCTCACTGTGTGTCTTAGTCAGGGTTTCTATTTTTGCACAAACATTATGACCAAGAAGCAAGTTGGGGAGGAAAGGGTTTATTTAGCTTACATTCACATGGCTGTTTATTACCAGAGGAAGTCAGGACTGGAACTCAAGCAGGTCAGGAAGCAGGAGCTGATGCAGAGGCCATGGAGAGATGTTCTTTGCTGGCTTGCTTGTTTCTCCTGGCTTGTTCAGCCTGCTCTCTTATAGAACCCAAGACTTTTAGCCCAGGGATGGCACTACTCCTTTGATCACTAATTGAGAAAATGCCCCACAGCTGGATTTCATGGAGGCATTTCCCCAACTCAAGTTTACTTTTTTGTGATAACTCCAGCCTGTGTCAAGTTGACACAC
>JADRCD010178505.1:10346-28327 GCA_019843815.1 Montemys delectorum
CTGATGCAGAGGCCATGGAGAGATGTTCTTTGCTGGCTTGCTTGTTTCTCCTGGCTTGTTCAGCCTGCTCTCTTATAGAACCCAAGACTTTTAGCCCAGGGATGGCACTACTCCTTTGATCACTAATTGAGAAAATGCCCCACAGCTGGATTTCATGGAGGCATTTCCCCAACTGAAGCTCATTTCTCTGTGATAACTCCAGCCTGTGTCAAGTTGACACACAAAACTAGCCAGTACACTGTGTCTCATTATATCCTTGGCTGGCTGTCCTTGAACTCATGAAGATTAAATGTGTGTGCCACCACACCTAGGCTGTAGTAAGACCTATGTATTCACTATTCTAAAGACTGTGGGATCTGGGAGAATGGACCCAGTGAATGAGACTAAAGTCTCATGCAATAGCCTACTTTACTCAGAGCCTCAGACAGTTTACATTCTCAGGCTTAAGAAAGGTCACATGGGTAAAGTTGTTATGAGGTCAAGCTGTATGCAATCACAAGGCATATTCAAGGACAAGCCATACATGGCAAAAGCATGTTTTTTCATAGAGGTATATGAAGGATAGTTTAAATGTTTCATTGAATAACAACAGCAAGTAATAATGAATAAACTGAAGAAAAGTCACTCCTATGCACTACACCTTTGAGGAACACAAAGCACATTCCAGGAACAGTTCTGGGTTTTGAAGGAACTGAAATCTCAAGATTTTTGTCCTTTTTTTCTTTTTTTTCTTTTTTTGGGGGGTGAGGGGAATGTTCTCACAAGCACTCAGAATTCATATCCAACTCCTTCCTGGCCCATGTTCCAACACATACTATTAGCAGCTGTTAAGTATTGATTTCTATGTGCCTTTAATTGCATTCCTTAATATTTTAGGAGCAGTTAAGTAATCAGAAAATGGAAGAAGCCGTTCAACAGTATGAGCAAGTGTGCAAAGGTCAGAACCAAGTTCTTGTTCTAGAATTAAATTGACTGTTCAATACAGTTAAGTACAATAAATAACAGTTAAGATTTTTCTTTGAAAATGTTGAAACGATTAATTCTGCTGAATAACTTACAGACCTAAAATTATGATTATTAGACAAACGTTAAGTAATACTTATTCAGTGTAATATTCTTTGCTAATGGCCAGTACTTTTTAAAAACATTTTTATTAGTTCTTTGAGAATCTCATGCTATGTGTTTTGATTATATTCACTGCCCTTCCAATTCTCAGATCCACCCTACCTTTCCTGTCCCCCCAACTTTGTGTCTCCTCTCCCTCGCCCTGTCCCTCTTCCCCTTTCTCTACCCCTCCACCTCCCTCCCTTTCCTCCTTCCTTTCTTCCTCCAAGGTCAGTATTTGCTACCTTTGTATGGTTTGGATGCGAGGGCTTCTACTGAGCAAGTCTGACTTAGCAGGTGCTACCCTCAAAGAAAACCGATGTTCCCTTTCCTGGCAGGCAGCAGTTGCCAGTAGCTTCTCTGCACCCGGTATTCCCAGGTGGTCTCCCATCCAAGTACTAACCAGGCTCGACCCTGCTTAGAGATCAGACAAGATTGGGCGCGTTCAGGGTAGTATGGCTGTAGACGCCAGTAGCTTCTCAACTAGGTGTGGGCTCTGTGCCCACTTCACTCTCTGTGCTGGGGTTTGGTTTGATTTGGTTTTGCAAAGGTCTTATGCATGGTGTCCTGCACAAGACCTTCCAGTCCCTTCTACAGTTATCCCTGGGGGGCTGGGAGGGGGCCTTCCTATTCTTTCCCTTATCTCATTATCTTTGTACCTTTGTTGGAAAATATAAGGTACGAATGTGAGAAGTTTATTTTCTGGTCTCCAATTTCTGACTTTTGTTGTACTTGTCCTCATGATATTGTCTCACTATTAGAGAAGCCATGGGATGCCTTTTGAGATTGAAATGTGCGTCCTCCCGTTCATGTGTCTTGGCTGCAGTTGTTTTGGCTCTGTTAGGTGCTGGGCATTGCTACATGGTTTTTAGGATCAGTCTGCCCACTACTACATAAAAGCACATAATTTTAGTAGTGATTGTGTTAAATCTGTTGGGCTAATTGGGAAGACTGCTGTTTAACAAAGTCTTTGATTGGTGTTGGATAATACCTTTGTTTTAAGCCTTAAATTTCAGTGATTATTTCTGTTTTATTTTCAGTATACACATTTTTAGAATTTTTTCAAACTATTTTGAGTTGTTTGTGATGTTGTGATGTTTTTCTCAAACCTTCAGATCTCAGTGTTAAGGAGAAGCTGATTGAAGACATGCGACTGACACTAGTGGAGCAGGAGCAGACTCAGGCAGAGCAGGACCGGGCGCTTGAGACCAAGTTAGAGGAAGCCACCTGGCTAGCCGCAGGTACAGAGCAGCTGCATCTCAAAGCTTTATTTCCCTGACTTCTTCCTTCTCTAAAATAGTGTAGTTTATAATAAGTCATAAGTTTCGAATGCCTTTCCCACTGTGATGAAAATTATTTTTTTCTGAGAAAATTGTATATATCATGAAAAAATAAGAACACTGCATGATAGGACTGAAGAGAAGACTTGGTGATTAAGAGCACGTGTAGCTGTGTTGGGATCTAGGTCCAGGTCCCAGCATCCACTAGGTGGTTTTCAGTCAACTATCTTCAACTTCAGTTCCAGGAGATCCAGTGCCTCTTTTGATCTCAATGGACCCCAGGCATGCACATGGAACACATACATACATGCAGACAAAGCACTCATCCACAGAAAATTTTAAAAAAAATCTGTAAAGAAAAAGCAAGCTTTGATTGATTTTTTTTTTTTTGTACTTGCAAGCTTTTAACATTGATTTGTTTATTTGTTATTTGTATGCACTGATACTGATTCCATTTCTATCAATATCACTTATTTTTCTATCATGTACAAACTTATAACACTTGCTAATAACTAAGCTAGTTATAGTCTAGTACAAAAGGGGAGGAATGTATGCACTTTTTGTTGTTGTTGTTTTGTTTTTTTTTTCGAGACAGGGTTTCTCTGTATAGCCCTGGCTGTCCTGGAACTCACTCTGTAGACCAGGCTGGCCTCGAACTCAGAAGTCCACCTGCCTCTGCCTCCCAAGTGCTGGGATTAAAGGCGTATGCCACCACTGCCTGGCTTTTTGGGGGGTGCGGTGGGGTACATACTTATTTTGTGACACTTTTTACATATAATTTTGTACATTTGCTGAGTTAGCCTCATTGTCTACATTTGGGAAACACGGCTGATGATGACTGTGGCATGTTTGTGACTGCACATTAGTGTTCTGTCAGCATGAGAGGACACTGTAAATCCTTGAACCGTCCTGGTAGATGAAGGTTGTCAGACTTCCTAGACATTTTCATTGACTTTAATTTTAATTTAATTTTATTTTTTTGAGAACCACAAAGAATTATTATATGTTATTTCAGATTGAAATAAATTTATACTCTGTACTTGGCAAAATAATCTTTGGGTACATGAGAAATCTCTGCAGTTTTTGTTCACTGGGGATTTGGTAACAGTAGCTAGAGAGACAGTTCAGAGGTTAAGAGCATATTTTGCTCTTAAAGTAGACCCAGGTTTGGTTGCCAACACTCACATGATATCTTATAACCATTAGTAACTCCAGGTCCAGGGATCTGATACCTTCTTCCTTCCTTGTATACCAGGCTCATGTGTGATACATACATAAATACATACATGTGTGATATATATACATGATGCATACATACATATGATACACATATATGATGAACATGCGTATATACATAGGATGCACAGACATACAAACAAAGTAGTCTTTAAGAATTTTGTGAGACTCCTTAAAGTTCAGCTGTTGGAATAATTTTAGTCCTATCTTGGTCTGTATTTTGGGCTCTGCTGATTTCTCTTTCTTTCTTTTTGGTTGGTCATATTGCTATGTATCATAACATTTGTCTGTACTTTAAATCAGAATTGGATAAATGGAAAGAAAAATTCAAAGATCTTGAAACTAGAAGTAACCAAAGGTTAAATACAGAACCCATGGATGACATAGAAGTGCTTAATAAGAAGTTCAGAAAGCTTCAGGATGAGCTGCAGGTATCACCTCCCTCCCTCTCCCTCCCTCCTCAGAGCCTTCTGTATCTTTTGGTCCATTGTATTTCCAGTAAGAGAATTCAGCATTTTGTATTTTATAACTAGCTTTGTGGGTAAAATAATGCATGGGGATTAGTAATATAGAGAAAAAACTTTGAGTGCATTTTGAAGAATATCCTGGGGAAAATTCCCAAGATTTAACTTATGATCAGCTAATGAAATCACATATATTGTGTCCTCAACTTTATGTTTTATATGTGTAATTGACTTGGTGTGGGTATGTGTGTGTGTGTGTGTGTGTGTGTGTGTGTGTGTGTGTGTTCACATGTGGAGGTCAGAAGATAGTTTTCAGGAGTTGCTGACAGAATCTCTTGTTTATGCTGCTAAGCAGCATCTTCCAGGCCAGCTGGTTCATAAGTTCAGGGTAATTATATCTCTGCCTCCCATTTTGTTGTAGAAGTGCTGGGATTGCAGATGTATGCCACCATATATATTTTAAAGCAGAAGTTCTAGGATTATCTTTGAGTTGTAAGGCTTTTGAAACTAGCATTTTTACCTACTAAGCTCACACCCTGACTCTGTCTATAGAATTTTTAAACTACTGCTTTTCCTACCTTTGAATATATTTTTCTACTCCACTTTTCACTTAGCAAATACAGTTCTGGAGAAGGCAGCCATTGGGAGACTTTGATTATTGTTAACTTTTTCCAAGTTTGATTATCAAATTAGAGTAGTGTTATATATCTGAGCAATGAAACATGAAAATATGCTATATAAAAGAAATCTGTTTTGTATTTTTATGTATTCTTGTTCAGGTTTTATATACTTATAGAGTACAGTATTTGTGGAAACAAATACTTTTTTGATGGTATTTAACAGTTACTAGGGGCTAGCATGATTATATACACATATATATGTACATATCTCTCTCTCTGGAGGATGGCCTTGGACTTTGATCTTCCTATCTTTGCCCCCCCAAATACTAGGATTATGAGAGTGTTGCCCCATGCTTAGTTTTGCATCTGAGGTTTTTTTTTTGTTTTTTGTTTTTTTTGTTTTTTGTTTTTTTCCTTTTGAAACAGAGTCTCTCTCTGGAGCTCTGGCATTCCTGGAACTCACAGACATCCACCTGCCTCTGCCTCCAAAGTGCTGTGATTAAAGGAATGTGCCCTGAATTGCTAAAAATAGCAGAAAAAATTACTTTTTCTTTATAATGATTAATTATATACTTTAGAGTATATCCTTTTCACTGTGAAAATCCAAAAGCAACTAGAACAAATTATCCATTTATTGTGACAAACAGTAGTTTTCAGCCATATTATGATTGTTATTCATTGCTGTATTTGTATTTTTCTGAGATAATATAATCTCCTATGTTGCAAAGTTTGGAGTTCTGATATGAAATGCTGTTTTGTTTTGGAGTTTTCTTTGGGTTTTCAATGTCTGAAATTAGATTGCCATGAGAACAATCTTAGATCTATGGAATTCAGTTTGAAATCACTTAATCTATATTCTCTGAGCATCTATTCTCAATGTTCCTTTCATAAACTATACAAATTATAGGTCATTTTGTGTTTTATTTTTAGAACTATGTGATGGCATTTAGGAATATTTGAGTCACTGTAATAGAAATGTCAATTGTTTAGATCATCTTAAGCTTGTTGGTGAAGGGACTTCATAGGAAAATACTGTTTATAGTGAAAGCAAGCCCAGTTAATGTTTCTTTTTAAAACTGAAGTAAATTCATATTGTTATTTAACAAAAAAACCACTTGTTTGATAGTTTTTTAAAAGGTGAACTGTATGGGTTACATGTAGATATTATTAAAACTTAGCTCCTTTGCCATGTGAAAATAACTTTTATTATCTTTACCAAGGACTCTGAAGAGAAATATAAAGCTGATAGAAAGAAGTGGTTAGAAGAAAAAGCTGTCCTTACCACTCAAGCGAAAGAAGCAGAAAATCTCCGAAACAGGGAGATGAAAAAATATGCTGAAGACAGGGACCGCTGTTTAAAGCTACAGAATGAAGTGGTTGGTAGCAATGATTCTTGGGTGTATTTCATCTTTTCCCCTTGGTTTGTTAGAATTATTTTTGTGAGATAGCCCTCTCCCCATTTGATTGTGAAGTTTGTTCTTGTGTTTCCCTACCTTTTCTCACTTCATTTAGCCACTTGAAAAATGCCTGATTGTATTTCTCTGATTGTTAACAGTTTCCGTGTTTACTGGCTGGCTGTACTTCCATCATTAGTAAACTATTCTCATAAACCCAAATGGGGCTTGTTTGATTTTTAAATTTTTTGTGTATGTGTTTAGTATTTTGATTTCTTTATGTCTACATAGTAATCATCTTGTGAGTGTGTAGCTAGCCAAGCTTCTGTGTGTTCTCTCTTCACTTGATGAGTTCCTTTACTGTATAAAGGCTTTTTACCTTTTTATAATCCTGTTTGTCAGTTCTTGAGATTATTTCCTGTGCTAATGGAGAAAGACTTTGCCTGTGGTTATATTTTATAGTGTTTCAGAACTTCAGGCATTTTGATTCACTTTGATTTGTGTGTGTCTGTGTGTGTCTGTGTATGTGTGTGTGTATGTGTATGTGTGTATGTGTGTATGTGTGTGTGTGTGTGTATGTGTGTGTGTGTGTATGTGTGTGTGTGTGTATGTGTGTGTGTGTGTGTGTGTGTGTGTGTGTGTGTGTGTGTGTGAGAGAGAGAGAGAGAAGTAGAATCTAAGCATTTTTGTTCTGCACTTGGTTATCCAGATTTCCTGGTGCTAAAGTGGCCAGTTTGTCCATTTATTGTGTTTTAGTATCTTTGTCAAAAATAAGATGTTGGTAGCTATGTGAGTTTAAGTCTGTGACCTCTTTTGTTCTTTTTATTCCCTGTGTAAACACGTGTGTTGCTATGCAAGGATGGCACTGTCTTAGCTTTGTAGTGTGACCTGAGACTTCTCCAGTTTGTTCCTTTTGCTCAGGATTGCTTTGGTTATCTGTCATCTTTTGTAAAGTTCTCTGTGAATTTTAAGATTGATTTTTTTTTTTTTCCATTTGTGAAAAGTGTCATTGGAATTTGCAGGAAGTTGGATTAAAGCTGTAGATTATGTTTGGTGGTGTGGCGTCGTCTTACACTATTAGTTCTGCCCATATGGAGGTCTTTTGTGTTCCAGTGTCTTCAGTTTCTTTGTTTGAAATTTTCATTGCAGAGGGCTTTCACTTCCTTAGTGAAGGAAGTGAAAACAGTTAGTTTTATTTTTAGTTTTTATTTTTCTTTAAAGCTATTGCAAATGGGATCGTTTTTTTGGTTTCCCTTTCACTCTGTTTATCATTGATAAAAGCAAAAGCTCCTGAGTTTTTGCTCATTTGTATGCTGCTACTTTTACTTTGTTCAAGATTTGATTAGTTGATCAGCTCTATGACCTTTCTGTACAGTCTTATGTACAGAAGGTATTGTTTGCTAGTATGAGTAGTTTGACTCCTTCCTTTTCTATTTTCATATCTTATTTCTCATGGTTTATTGCACTGAGACATCTAATCTTATTGAATAAGAGTGGAAAAAATGGGCACCATTGTTTTTATAAATGCTTACTTAGAAGTTCTGCATCCATGTTCACTATGGACATTGTTCAATAATTATTTTCACGTCCTTGTTTGGCTTTGGTGTAAGTGTAATACTGGCTTTGTAAAATGAACTTGATAGCATTTTTCCTCTTTCTGGTCTATGGATAATTTAAGGAGCATTGGTACACACATGTACTCTGCCCTTGTCTCTGTCTCTGTCTCTCTCTCTGGCTTTTTTTCTAGATTTGTGAGGGCTGAAGAGATGGCTTAGTGTTTAGAGCACATACTGCTCTTGCAGAGGATGTGAGTTCAAGTCCCAACATCCACATGACATCTCAGAACTTCCTCTAACTCTAGTTCCAGGGGATCAGATGCCTCTGATTTCCAGACTTCTCAGGTACTTGTACTCATGAACACATACGTAAATATAACAAACATTTTTGTTTTATGTGCATGTCTATTTTTTTATTGAATATTATATCTACATTTCAAATGTTATCCTCTTTCCTGGTTTCCCCTCTGGAAATCCTTTATCCCATCCTCCCTCCCCCTGCTTCTATGAGTGTGCTCCCCTCCCTACCCACTCATTCTCGCTTTCCCACCCTGGCATTCCCCTATACTGGGGCATCGAGCCTTCACAGAACCAAGGGCCCCTCCTTCCATTGATATCTGACAAGGCCATCCTCTGCTACATATGCAGCTGGAGCCATGGGTCCCTCAGTGGATGGTTTAGTTCCTGGGAGCTCTGGGGGGTCTGGTTGGTTGATATTGTTGTTCTAGTTTGCTTGCCTATCTGTATGTATACCATCTGTTTCTGGTGGCTGTGGAGTCAGAAGAGGACATGAGATATCCCCTATAACTACAGTTAGGAACAGTAGTGAGCCATGTCAGTCTTGGAAATGGAATCTGGGGCCTCTGTAAGATCAGCGAGTGTCTTAACTGCAGCGCAGGCCCCTAGTGCAAGTTCTAATGTAAGAACCTGGTAGAATTCAGGTTTGAATCCATCCGCACTTAGGATTTTTTAGTTGGGAAACTTTTTATTATTGTTTAAGTAACTTTTATTACTTACTATATATTTCTTACGTTTATTTTAATTGTTTATATTATCTTCCTATGTGTCTAGAACTGTCTCTGCTTATGTATTTTCTAATTTAGAATATAGTGTTTTGAGTTATGCCTTAATCTTATTTCACTGATGTCTATTGTATTACCTACCTCTTCATTTTAAAATTTTCTCTCTTAGCTTTGTGTTTTCCCCTCTAATTTGGTTAGTTAGCTAAGGGTCTGTCAAATTTTGTTTGTATTGTCCACTCAGGTTGGATTTGGTGCCCCTTCTTCCCTTTCTTCCATCTTCACCTCTCCTTTTCTTTCCCTCCCTCTCTGCCTCCCCCTCGTTCCAACTAGCAAATGACTTATTTTTTTTAATTACATTCTATTTAGTGTCTGTGTGCACTTTTATATGTTTATGCACGGGCATAAGCACATTGTACAGCTCATGTGTGGAGGTCAGAAGACACCCTGAGTGCATCAGCTGTTTACCTCTATGATGCATATTCTGGAGTTTGAACTCAGGCCATCAGGCTTGCCAGACCTGCTGAGACACATCATGGCCTTAGTTTTTCTAAGACTTCAAGGTGTATCATTGAGTTTTGAGATTTCTCTCATTCATTCATCCATTCATTCACCCATTTACTCATTTATTTTTGTGTTGAGCCTTACACATGCCATTCTGACCTAGCATAATATAAAATCTCAAAGTAGTTTTAGTTTGTATTTCCTCAAGTGCCATGATCGTGCATGATACAAATTTCAGTTTGAACGCTAGATGTTCCTTCCCCAACTTGCAGATGACAGCTTTATTGCTGAGCTGCCTTTCCAAAGCTGTGTGGCCGATTCTGTTTATGCCTTTGCGTGATCTTTCCTTGGCCTCCTGAGGATCTGACACTGGCCTTGGCCTCCTGAGGATCTGACACTGGCCAACTTCCTAATCACATCTTCTCTAGTAGCATGGGTTGATAGTGGTCCCACTCTTGAGTGGTCTCTGATGGTTGAAGCCCCTGACCCCATCTGTATTTCACTGCAGGTGATGGCTCAGACTACGTTTCTGCCTTTTGAACACTGTGTTTTTCTGATTCAGTTTCTTTCTTCAGGCTAAAGGTGTGTCCTGTTAGCCATGTTCAGTGAGTAGCTTGTGACATTTGCTCTGGTTTCCCAGGGCATGGTTCACAGAGGGCCTGGGGTGGCCAAACTATAGACTACACAGGGCTCTTTAGAACTGGTTTGTTTTGTTTTGTTTGTTACTGTCCTGGTGGTGTGGTAAGAGGAAAAGGAGACCACTGCCTCCGTCTGTTGCACTTGACAGGACTTTGGACTCCCTTGTCTGTTACAGAAAGTACAGTGCAAAGTTTTCTGAGGCTATTTTAAGCTGTGGCTCTCACCCTCTGCCTATATTTTCTTGTACAGGGCTCTGGACTGTGTCTTTTTGTTCCTCTGCAATTGATACTAGAAACTTCCAGTGTTGACTGACTTACCCTTTAATGATAGCTGCACTAGCACTTTCAGTTTATTCACCAGAGATGCTAGCAGTTTCACAGTTAGATTTTATATGTGCTTTCTTTAATCTGACACAATACTTCAAACTTGTTTGAACCCAGTACAAATGAATTTTTTTAATGTTCATTTTTCCTTGAATTAATTTTTTTGTTACTTTCATGGATATGTGTATTCTATATGTATGACTCTGTAGTGTGTGCGTGCCTGGTACCTTCAGAGGCCAGAGAGTATGTTGTATCCTCTGGAACTAGAGTAACAGATGGTTAGGACTTGCTGTGTGAGTGATGGAAAAGTCCTCTAGAAAAGCAGCCAGAGTTTCTTTTTTTTCAATCTTCTATGTATGTATGTATGTATGTATGTATCCATCTATCCATCCATCTATCTATCTATCTACCTACCTATCTATCTATCTTAAACTCCACCTTTTATTCCCCTCCTGGTCCACCCTCCAACTGTTCCACATCCCTTACCTCCTTCCCGCCTCCCTGTCTCCATGAGGATGTCCCCACCCCAATCCCACCAGACCTCTGAACTCCCTGGGGCCTCCAGTCTCTTGAGGGTTAGGTACATCTTCTCTGGATAAACCAGACTCAACAGTCCTCTGCTGTATGTGTATTGGGGGCCTCATATCAGCTGGTATGTGCTGCCTGGTTGGTGGTTCAGTGTCTGAGCGATCTCAGGGGGTCTAGATTAATTGATATTGCTGGTCCTCCTACAGGGTCACCCTCCTCCTTAGCTTCTTTCAGCCTTCCCTAATTCATTCACAGGGTCAGCAGCTTCTGTCCATTGGTTGGGTGCAAATATCTGCATCTGACTCTTTCAGCTGCTTGCTGGGTCTTTTGGAGGGCAGTCATGATAGGTCCCGTTTTGTGAGAGCTCCATAGCCTTAGTCATAGTGTCAGGCCTTGGGGCCTCCCCTTGAGCTGGGTCCCACTTTGGGCCTGTCACTGGACCTCTTTTCCTCAGGCTCCTTTCCATTTCCATCCCTGCAGTTCTTTCTTACAGGAATAATTATGGGTCAGAGTTTTGACTGTGGGATGGCAACCTATCCCTCACTTGATGCTCTGGTCTTTCTGCTGGAGGTGGGTTTTACAAGTTCCCTCTCCCCACGGTAGGGCATCTTGGCTAAGGACCCTCCTTTTGATTCCTGAGAGTCTCTCAACTTGCAGGTCTCTAGTACATTCTGGAGGGTCCCCCCAACTTCCTATCTCCCAAGGTTGCCTGTTTCCATTCTTTCTGCTGGCCCTCAGGGCTTTAGTCCTTTAACCCTCACCGCCCCACATCATATGTCTCTCCACCAACCCTATCCCCCATCCACTTTTCCTCCCATGTCCCTCCCTCCCTCCCTCCCTCCCTCCCGACTTGTGGTTGCTTTCTTCTCCCTCCCAAGTGGGACTGAGGTGTCCTCACTTGGGCCCTTCAGCTTGTTGACCTTGTTGAGTTCTCTGGACTGTATCCTGGGTATTCTGTCCTTTTTTTTTTTTTTCTTTCTGGCTATTATCCACTTATTAGTGAGTACATACCATGTATATTATTTTGGGTCTGAGTTACCTCACTCAGGATGATATTTTCTAGTTCCACCCATTTGCCTGTAAAACTCAGGATGTGATTTTTTTTTTTCCATATGATATCTCCTTAGATGCAGAAAAAGCAGCTATTGTTCTTAACTGCTGAGCTGTCTCTTCAACTCCCTACGCCATTTTCCTGTTGTTAGTTACTATGAGGCTTTTCATTTGTTTTACTGTAGTTTTTTTTATTCAAATATTGGAAATAATATAAATAGCTGTAATTATAATTATTTATTGGAAGAAATTACCAGTAATCTGATTGTAGGTGGTATAAGAACAAATATGATTTATAGAAATTTATTTATTTTGAGTCAGGCTCTCACTAATTAGCTTTGATAAGCCTAGAACTCATTGTGTAGACCAGGCTAGCCTAGGACGGAGAGATCAACCTGCCTCTGATTACTGTGTATTACAATTAAAGGTGTGAGCCAGTGCTCCTGGAATATATACTTAAAAGGTAAGATGGTATTTTGTATTTTATAAGCATTTCATTCACACATGAATGCATAATATATATATTATTCATGTGTTACATCTAATAAATTGTCAGCACATTCTTAGATTATAAAGATTTATGTTGGATTTTTCAGTTAGTTTTTTAGGTTGGGAAACAAGGTGATGGGTTCCATTTTGGCATTTTCATACCCATGTCATTACACTTAAGTATGTATCTTTTGTGCTTGTTGACCAGGAAACACTGACAGCACAGCTGGCAGAGAAAAATAGTGAGCTTCAGAAGTGGCGAGAAGAGCGGGACGAGCTGGTGACAGCTGTGGAGACACAGATGAAGGCTCTGCTCGCCAGCTGCAAGCATAAGGATGAAGAAATCCAGGAACTAAGAAAGGCTGCAGCAGAGAGCACGGGGACAGTGAGTGGACGCTTACTCCTTCTGTACCTTCTTGTTGAACATAAGGCGTCCTCAAAATTACTTCTCTGCTGTATATACTCAGTACTTAAGAAAGGAACCGGAACCAAACGCTTTAGCATTTTGGATATTTTTCCTGGTTTTTGATTTTTTCAGAGTTCATTATTATAATTGATTAGTCACTGGCTGAAATCTATCAACTTCTCTTGATACTTTTTATACTTCCCAGATTAAAGTAATTAAAAGTCTATAATTTAGGATTTATGTTAATCTATCTTGAAAATGTAGAAAGGTTCAGTATGAAGTTTTGGTGAGTCTTATATAATTATACCCACCCTTAATTAATTAATTAATTACTTTAAAAAATTTGAGGTGGTCAGTCTCAGTGTGGCTCTCTCTGCCCTGGAACCTGTAGAGATATACCTGCCTCTGCTTGGAATAAAGGTGTCGCCACCAAGGCACCCATTCTAGCCCACCCTTAATTTTCCTATGTGAAGATAAAAATTTTTAAAGTAAGTATAGTGATGGAGAGGCATCAAGAGTTGGCAAAGCATTTCCTTTTATAATTGGGGCTGGAAATCCTAAGTGGGGAACGTGTCTTTTATAGATAGCACATCCTTATAAACAGTCAGGTATATTTGAAGCTTGGGAGACAGATAGAAGTAGATCTGTGTGAGTTTAAGGCTAGCCTGGTCTGCATAGCAGGTTCCAGATCTAGCAGGGCTGCATGTTGAGACTGTCTCAAAAATAAATAAACCAATCAATAAAATAGGGGACACTGTCTTCTTAGCATTATAAAGTTAGTAAGTACAGTTCTTGTTATAAAGGGAGCCAGTGCTTGAGGTTGATCTCTTCATATGAATGCAGAGTGGAATCTCTGTTACTTGCCAATTTTAAGGAGATGACATGGGCACATTTGGATGGCTCTGCTATGATAAATATTGGAGTTTATTAATTTAAAACACGTCATATTTCTTTATGAGTCACATAAGTAGTGTTTTGTAATAGGCCCTATCTTAAAGAAAAATGGCATGAAGACTGGTTTGTAAGAAAAGATTTAGTTACTATTTTCTCTTTCTATTCTAAATGTTGTGGTTGCTTTACTAAGCGGCCTCTAGGTTTCTTACTTTATTTTTTTACATATATTTATTTTGTGTGTGTGTGTGTGTGTGTGTGCGCGTGTGTGTGTGTGTGTGTGTGTGTGTGTGTGTGTGCGCGCGCGTGCGTGTGTGTGAGCGCGTGCGCGTGTGTGCACGCGCACATAAACCACATGTTTTTGGAAGTCAGAACAGAAACATCGGGAATTGGGTTTTGTCCTCTACTGTGTAGGTTACAGGATCCAACTCAGGGTCAGTGTGACATGGCTGGCTTGGTGGCATGCGTCTTTACTTGCTAAGCCATTCTGCTAACCCACCTTTAGTTTTTCAAAAATTATTTTATCAAAATTGGGATTCAAAGTTCCAACTAAGTAGAGAGTATGTCATTTAACATAGCTTAGCATAGTCTGTCACTTTGTTAAGAAAATAGAGTAGAATACAAGGCATGCAGACATGCCCACACTCACCTGCACAGGTCAGAGGGAAACATTTAGGACTCAGTTCTTTCTTTCCACTATCGGTTCCACAGATTGAACTCAGGTTGTGATACCTGAAATCCAGTAGATTCTACCTGCTAAGCCACCTGTCCTGTTTTTTGCCTTTTGCTTTTAAAGGCAGGGTCTTACTGTGACCTTGAACTCTTGAACTCATGATTATCCTGTGCATCCTTCTGAATGCTGATTACAACCATTCACCACCATGCCCAGCTAAAAGCGAGTCTCCAAGTTTAACTGGACAATTATACAAATCGTAAAATTGGCAGTGGGTTCAGTGTTTCAGTTCTATCTCCCACTGGCTAGGCTGGTAAGCTGCCTAGCCTTTCCTGAGTCTAAAGATGAGAATGCTGAGGCAATGAAAGGTGGTCCATGGGAGTCTGCACTTCTAATAATCAGTATGTGCACAGCTTCATTTTAAAAATTCTATATGGTATTGTTTTTCAGATTAAATCAGAGAGTGCTCCACCCGGGAATCCTTTCCATATTCAATTATCAAACCCAGACACTATTGTGGATGTCAGCAAGTGCTGGTTGACAGGAGCCTGATATAGCTGCCTCCTGAGAGGCTCTGACAGTACCCGACTAATACAGAAGTAGAAGCTCACAGCCATCCATTGGGCTGAGCACAGGGTCTCCAATGAAGGAGCTAGAGAAAGGACCCAAGGGCTGAAGGGTTGGCAGCCCCTTAGCATGAACAATAATATGAACTAACTAGTACCCTCAGAGCTCCCAGGGACTCAACCATCAACCCAAGAGCACACATGGTGGGACTCATGGCTCCAGCTGCATGTGTATAACAGAGGATGGCCTAATCAGTCATCAATGGGAGGAGAGGCCCTTGGTCCTGTGAGGGTTTATGCCCCGGTGTAGGGGAATGCCAGGGCCAGGAGGTGGGAGAGGGTGGGTTGGTGAGCAGGGAGAGGGGGAAGGAAACAGGGTTTGTTTTTTGTTTTTATTTTTGATATTTTTTTCGGAGGGGTCACCAGGAGAGGAGATATCATTTGAAATGTAAATAAAGAAAATATCTAATAAAAAATGATTTTCTTATTTAATGCTTCCTTGTTTTAGGAAAACCAAACCATGAATCTCAAGCCTGAATATAATGATTCAGTTCATCTTGGTGGAGTTGAAACTGAACCTCAGTCAACAAGTTTTGAAATTTCTAGGAATACACTAGAGGTTGGTATTCAGTAATACAACCAGTTCTTTGCTCTCTTTACCTGCTATGAATCATCAGCAAGTGTAGTCACAAGTATAATGTAATCAAGTATTGTAGGTACCTTGCTACATAATTAACTATGTATATGCTGATATATGTGAAGGAAACTTAGAGGCTCTTGAGAAAGTAGATCCTAGAATTACATTTGGCTTTTATTTATTTACTTATTTTGTTTTAGTTTCTTGGTATTTGTGTGTGTGTGTGTGTGTGTGTGTGTGTGTGTGTGTGTGTGTATGTATGTATGTATGTATATATGTGCATGCATGCATAGGCAATATGTATGCCACAAGGTACATGTGGAGGCCAAAGAACAACTTGGGAGTTGATTCTTTTCTTCTGTCGCCTGTGGTGATGAAGCTCAGGTCATCTTATGGGCTTTTGCTTCATCCTTAAAATGTTCATCAAAATAAACCTGATGGTCAGAAATAGATTCTGTAAAAGATAAAGGTCAATATTTGTTTTCATTTACTTTGTATTGAAATTGTATTCATTATAATAACTACCACCAAGCTCTTATAATGAACTCCGTTGGGTTTAGGGTTTTGTGTTTAAGCAGAATTCCTCAATTTGGATTATGAAATACATAAATATTATTCTATACTACCTAAAATATTCAATTATTTAAAAAATATATTGAGCTTACTCAGCATTGCGAATTTTGATAAATACTTAAGGCCACAAACATAAATGAGACATGATTGACATTTGCATGGAGTCAGGAATATTGGAGAGAAGTTCCTCCAATATAGTGTTACTATCGGAAGGATAGAAGGAACTTCTCGCTTGGGATGCTGTGGGCTGGATTAGAGAACACAGTATCATGATAACACTCCTGCTCTTCTCTGCTGCTTATATATGATGGAACATTACTTTCCCCACAAATTTATATACTTTGTCCTAAAATCTCTTGGTTCCAGTTTCCTATTAATAATTCCAGCAGTTATTATCTATTTTGGAGTCTTGGAAGAATTAAGTTTGGCATTCCCTTCTATGTCTTTTTACTGTCCTTGTGAGATTGGTACCATCAACGAGGCTGAAAGGCCAAGTGACTCGTTTTTCACAGTGCACAAGTTAGTGGCTGGATTTGGGTTTGGGACATTTCAATAGGTGAAGTGTCCTGAAAGCATCCCAGAGGGTTGAGGGTTGAAGTGGCGGTGCTCCTGCAACTGTGTTCTTGAGAACCATGTTCTACAGTGATCTCCAATACCCACAGAAATCATTCAAAGAAAGGAGAATGAAAGACTCCTTTCCCAAATGAGAAAAGTTTCCAAGACTTTGTTGCTGGATTGCATCTGTTATAATGGGTGCATGTGTAAAATACCAAATGTTTCTGTCATTGGGTTTTGTGGTGAGGTCCAGTAAACTTTTACCTATATCTCTCTTAGGTTTGTGAGAATTGGGTAATGCCAGTCTCTTAAATTGCCTCCAACTTATTTGTGGGTTTTAGGAAGTGAACCCTGACCCTCTTTCCCCTATTTTAATATACTATGTGTAATCTAGAGAATGTAGTTATGTCAGTCTTCTGTTCGTGCTGGTGCCCAACATAGCCCTTTATCTTTCTCAAGTCATTGTCTTGAACAACATTTAAGAAAA
Source organism: Montemys delectorum (assembly GCA_019843815.1). Lineage (NCBI taxonomy): Eukaryota > Metazoa > Chordata > Mammalia > Rodentia > Muridae > Montemys > Montemys delectorum. The sequence continues at coordinate 27,341 of JADRCD010178505.1, forward strand.
TTGATTCTGTGTGATATATAGATCCATGTTACAAAAGTAAATGATACCTTCTCCCATTTTTATATTGTTGTAGGATGGATCGGTAGTTCTTGACTCTTGTGAAGTGTCAACAGAAAATGTACAAAGTACTAGATTTCCAAAACCTGAATTGGAGATTCAGTTTACACCTTTGCAGCCAAACAAAATGGCAGTGAAGCACCCTGGTTGTGCCACACCAGTCACAATTAAGATCCCCAAGGCAAGGAAGAGGAAAAGTGGTGAAGTGGAGGAGGTCAGTAGTCATCTGGGTGGGTGGGTAGTTATGTCTGTTGCCCAGTTCTGGTCACCATAACTTACTCTAGACATGGGAGCTCCATAGTCCCCAGAAACCTGTGCTTGTGTGTTTACTCCTCATATATTTCATCTGTAGTAGGTCATATGATGCTGGGTGTGTTCTAAACTAGTTACATCACCTCCCCTGGGATGGGAAATAACTGATACAGAAATTAATCTGAAAGGACAAGCTTGCTCTATCAGTGTTTTTGTCATTTAACTAAAATCTTAAGTCTTTATGGTCATGGGAAGTTTGGAAAGTAAATTCTTTTCCATCAGCCAGTATTAGGTCTCAGACCTTCATGTAGAGGTAGGTAAAAGTTTTTACAACTTGTCAGTGTAGCTTCATTAAGGTAGGGCTGCTGGACTTTGCATTCCATCTTAGCCACATTTATGTGGAGAGTCACATAAACCTTCTGTCTTAGTCAGGGTTTCTATTCCTGCACAAACATCATGACTACGAAGCAAGTTGGGGAGGAAAGGGTTTATTTGGCTTACTTCCACATTGCTGTTTATCACAAGGAAGTCAGGACTGGAACTCAAGCAGGTCAGGAAGCAGGAGCTGATGCAGAGGCCATGGAGGGATGTTCCTTACTGGCTTGCTTGCTTCTCCTGGCTTGCTCAGCCTGCTCTCTTATAGAACCCAAGACTTCCAGCCCAGGGATGGCACCACCA
>JADRCD010178506.1:0-28082 GCA_019843815.1 Montemys delectorum
CCCCCCCCACTGCGTGATTCATTTCACAGTGGGCTAATTACAAAGTGGATTTGCTACACATGAAACAGCCTCCTCGGTTGCAATGTTAATGCACATTTTCATGGTAATGTGATCAGAGGCTCATTAGCCAGTTTCCAAAATGATCTTCTGCATTAATTAAATATAAAAAATGATTCCTTTATCACCAGAGAGAGGAAAAAGAAGATTAACATTGTTAATTACACTGGGGGGCAATACCTTTGGCTTTGCTTTGCAAAAGGAAACCTATAAACTTGCCTAAGTGTGAGCAAAAGTAACGCTGTCTGCTGTCTCCCGGATGCTCATGGTTGGCTCTTGAAAACTGTCTCCAGGTGGAGCAGTCGCCTTTAGTTTGCTTCTTAGAGTTTGACTTCCAGCTTTGGTCTCCTGTGGTCAAGGACTAGGGAAGTGGGTTCATCAATCTGTTGGTGGTAGTTTTTAAATCCTAAATCCAAATTATGTAAAAGCATAGTGCGTAGACGCGTGGCGGGGGTGGGGGTGGGGGGAATTCGCATCCTCAATTATGCCAGGCATACGATGTTTACGTCCTGGCGGGGCAGGGTTACTGCCTCCAGCAGACAGCAGTGTGCTTGCTCAAATGCAGGAGCCCTTTGTTACTGATTTTGAGAATGCCTCTCTCTCTGAGTTTTGCCTTTAAGGGCTTCCCAAACCTTGAGCAAACAACTAAGCCACGCTCCTTAGTGCCTCCGCCTGGTCTCCTCCATCCATTTATTTTATTCTCTCTCCTCGTGAGCTGAGCTGCAGTACTTATGGTCTTTAATAAAGGGGGGAAATGAAGGATTAGCTTCCATTTAACTGGCTTTTATTAAATAAGAAACCTCAGCTTAAAGATCTCGCCTGCGTTTTCCAAAAGGGACCCTCCTGCAGCGCATCCCGGGCTTTGCCGTCTATTTTATTGAGTTAATGGATAAGATAAGATATCAAAGGGAAGCAGTGATAGGCTCACATAATACACGGAGAGGCTGCCAACTATTTTCTGTGTTTATTTGAGGAAAGGCAGCTCAGAGCACACATGAAAGTCAGCACAGTCTCTACCAGGTGTTCTAGAAGATACATAGCTGCCCTCTCCCCGATCCACACCTCCACCCGGGAGAGGCTACAGTTCACAAAACCTTCTTCAGGCTCGAGTCTGATTTCTAACAAGTACATTGAGATGAAGCTATGCACACCTAACTGCCCCCCAAACTGTATGTTCGTATACTTGGAACTCCCTGAATTTTGTTTCTTTGTTATTTTTAATAACCGAGAAAAATTCTGGTTCACAGGGGGAGCGGGGGGGGGGGGAGGACAAGACGAGACCCTGCAAAATTAGTAGTGACTCCTCAATGTGTTCCCACCTGCTAAATGCACGTTTCTTTACATTAGGATCATTATAGTTTTGAACTTTCCACACTGCCTCTCTGGATTTAGTGATCTGATAAGCAGGCCAAGTAGAACAGGGTTGTAATTGCAGGAAAAGAGGAACTCTAGCTGCTGGAGGAGCCTAGGGAGGCAGCCTGAAGGATGTACTCAGGTGGCAGGTGATGTCCTTTATGTTTTGGGGATTTTTTTTTTCTCTTACGGAGGAGCTGAGACTTTCACTTGGCAGAAAGAGATGGACTGTCACCTCAAGAAAATTATTTTCAGCTGGGTTTGGTCTGGTCAGGGTCTACTACGAAGCTCTGAGTGTGAATCTAGGGCTGGAGCAGCTAAGAGTGTGACCTTTCCTCCAGGCAGTGCCTCATGCCGTGCCTTGCATCTGATAACTTTTACATGTGCCAGGAACACAGCTGTTTTCTACAGTGATTTACTTTATGCAAAGTAGGTTATTTATTAACCTCTTAAGAATTAGTAAGTGAGTCATTCAAACAGTGCCCTTCTATCGACCAAAGCAGAGCTGGCCAGTTTGTGTTAATGGGATTGGACAACCACCTGTGCTAAGTAAGGCTGCTCAGGCTTCTCTGACCCTAAGGGCGCCTCTTCTTCCAAATGGCACCCAGAACTGCTGTCTAATGTAAGGGTTTCTTAACCTCATTGCTCATGTAAATTAAGTGTGTAACTTTTGGGCTGATTAAATGATAAACTAACCAATGGCATGCTTCATACTGTTGAGCAGTGTAGTAAAGGAAGGAGCGAATGTGTGAAACTTCACGCTCTTTCCACAAAATGTGTGTTATTTTACTTAAATGTAAACTTCTTGTTCTTACTTGCCAAATCAGAGACTAGAAGTTAACTTACCTCAACCTCGAAAAGCCAGAGATCAGGTCCTGGGGGTCTCTGTGTGGACTCACTGTTTTGACCCAATTTTCTTTTGAATTGATTTTTTTTTTTTTATGAGACAGAGTTCTTTCATTTATCTGAGTAACTGAGCACAGCAATGACATCCATCCCTTACCAGCCAGCATAATCTGAACTGAAAGCAACACCAATACCACTGGGCATGGTGGCTGGTGCCTGTGCCTCAAGTATTTTGGAGGCTGAGGCAGGCGAGTTTGATGGTTGCCTGGACTGCAGTGGAGAAGGCGTCTTAAAAACAAACAAACAAACAAACAAACCTGAAAGTAAAACGTACCACTAACAATTCCTTCCTGTGTCGGAAGCACTGTCTTGGATGATTTCTCCAAAATGTGTAATCCTTCCCCATCATTTAAGAATTTTATTTGTTTGTATGTTTACTTGTGTGTGTGTGTGTGTGTGTGTGTGTGTGTGTGTGTGTGTGTGTGTGCCTACTATGCTTGCAGAGGTCAAAAGAGAACTTGTAGGAACTGGTCTTTCCTTCTACCAAGTGTTTCCTGGGGATCTATTCTGGCCGTAAGGATGGGCCACAAGTGCCTTATCTGCTGAGCCATCTCACTGGTCTCTTTTCCCATCATTTCAATATTAATGTTAAGATCTCCCCTTGCCTACAGGGTTTCTCAGATCCACACAGTTTTGGAGCTTCTGTTTTTGTGGGTTCTGTTGGGGACTCTTCAGATACCTACTTTTGTCTTAAACTATGTAAAGCCAACTCAGAACTTCTTGGAAACTCTCTCCATGTTTCCAAACTCTAGTCTCCTTGCTTTGGGAGCATCGGCTGGAAAGGGATATCACTGTCTTAGTTCACACCATCAATTGTACTTCTATACCCCTGCTCCTCCTCCTCCTCCTCCTCCTCCTCCTCCTCCTCCTCCTCCTCTCCACACCTTTCATTAACTCTGTCATCACTGTAAGAATGCCCACTTCAGGATTTATTAGTGGGTTGACCTACCCTGGTCACTATACAGTTATAATTTTCTAGGCCACATTTCATGACTCCCAATCCTTATCAAATGATACAGTTATCCTTCTTCTCCAAGTGCCATTCCTGAAGACCTTCTCGTCACTTTATATCAGCTTCCCAATTTATGACCTCAAAGCTTAACACTTTTACCTCCAGAACTATTTCCCCATCACTGATTCAAATTTCTTCTCTGGCATTTAAATTTTAGGAATTATCAGCAAAAAGAAATTCTATCCCTCCTTGAGGCGATTAGGGTTCTTATAGATTCTTCATACCTGTGAGAGGTCCTTCTTCATGTCTGCCTGGCATGAATTACCTATTTATGAATGAATTGAAAGTTTCTGTAAGGCAGGTCTGGTGCCTGTGTATTCTTAAACCTATGCTGCCTACCCTCATGAAAGCTGACTGTGATGCCTTTCCAGCCCACAGCTTTAGAATCATACCTTCCCATTCACAACCACATATCTGGAAGCTGCTTAGACCAAGGGCAAGTACCATGTACAAGTTATTGGAGGTTCTTTTAACATGTTTCCCAGTCTCATAAACATAGTCTAGAGAACAGATCAATGGTAATGGGATTGTAGCCAAAAGGAATACATGGTGTTATGTTTAGACTGTGGATCCTAAGGGATATAGTCAATTACATAAAGCAGGGCACACATACAAGAATCAGAGACACCAAAGAAAGCAAACAGATGGATTAGATGCAAAGAGAAGCCCAAAGAGTAAGTACTAGGATGTCAAAGTAGTCTCATTTCCCGATACAATCCTGTAATAAACTTCTATTTTATTTACGTAAACAAAGTGTGTAGTCCTTACAACCAGAAGGATAAATGAAGGCATGTTCTAATAATGTCTCACTTTTGCTGACTATCCAGCAGGTGACAGAACTCTAGATATGCTACTCAATTCAATATACTTTCTGTAAATAGTTGCTTCTTAAATATATGTCAGGCCCTAGCTTTGTGATTGTGAACATAAAGAAAGTTTCACAAATCCTTAATTTTGAGAACTACACAGACTGACAGTAGAGGGGAGACACATCGACATAGTGTCACGTAGTGTTCCAAGTGAAGCATGAAACCAACAGATATATTGATGGGTGCCAGAGGGTGCAAACATATCAGAATGACAGAGAGAGAGAACAGGGGAGAGGCAGAGGAAAATAAAACTGGAGGAACATAAGAAGTTCACAGAAACAATAAAACCAAGAGTGGGCTGGGAGAGAAAACTCTAGGCATGGCTTTAGAGTAGGTAAGACCAAACTAGAGAGTCCCCTGTGTTCTGATCTTTTGTCTTCTTTGTCTCCTCCTATCTTCTTTTCTTCCTTCTCCTTCTCCTTCTCCTTCTCCTCCTCCTCCTCCTCTTCCTCCTCTTCCTCCTCCTCCTCCTCTTCCTCCTCCTTCTCCTCCTTCTTCTTCTGTAAGGAGGGAGGGAGGGAAAGAGAGCCTTGAGTGGTTGGCTGTGATCTATGTTTTGGGCCTGTGGATGGTATGCTTCAACAAGAATACACCAAGGAAAACCAAATAGGAAGCCCTTCCAAGGGCCGGTCAGAGAAAGCCGATAGGCTTCTGGCTTACGAGACTCTGTATGGGCTTGCATTGGCAAAGAGAACAGTAGAAGTAGAGAGCTGGAAATGGAAAGAAGGCAGTTGGTGTGAGTCATTGACTCAGCTATGATCCCCCAAAGAGTGGAGTGGAAAATACTGTAAGCAAAACCTTGACATAAACCACTGTTGGACATCTGCACCCAGGCAAGAGAGAAGAACAGAGAAGAGGGGAGAGTTGTGTGTGAATCATAAACACATAGCTGAGAAACAGCAAAGGAGAAGAAAGCAAAGTAGGAAACAGAACATGTAGTGTGAGACTGATGTGACTTGTGGGAGGAGCTAAGAAGAGGGCATTCTAGAAAGCAACCAATACAGTCAGTGCATCAGAGGGACAGGAGAGAGAATGGAATATCTGTCATGTGCTTCCCAAGCCCTCCCCAAGAAGAGCCATTGGCCCCAGTTACTGGGAGTCCACACAGCTAAAGATGTCACTGCTAGCCCCTTCAGGGACTTCTTAGTTGCAGAGAACCAGCTCACCCAAGCTCATTCCTCTTCTGGAAGACACACATCCAGAGATAACTGATGAAAACATCAAATGTACAAAGGGCTGGTCATCTTGGTCAGACCTGGGACACTGTGACTGTCGTTTGAGCTCAAGTGTTCCCTGCAGCTGTTGTTGTCCTACCTCACAGTAAAACCATGTGGCCCAATCCCACTGCCACTGGCCAACCTCTTCTGTCCCCCACCCCACCATATATTTCAAGGGTTATAATTAGTAAGGTGCACACTGCATTCTTGTTCAATGTGCACCTGGCCTCGTGATTACAGAGCATGTTAGAATGGAAATGGGAAAAAAGAATCCAGGAACAGATGGTTTAAAAAAAAACAATGTAGGTAGACTGCCCATATATTCCATAAGTTCAGATGTGACAGATTATGAAAGAGTTACTACTAACATCTGAGTGTACCTTTTCTCTTTTGATTGCAAAATTACTTAAAATAGTGGTTACTAAAATTGGAAGTCATCTTTGCTTTTCTTTTAAAATTCAGATCTTGAGCCATCACATTCAGATAGTGGTGAGTTCAATAGGAGCCACGGGGGGCCAGGGAGTGTAGTTCAGTGGCAAGATGCTTATGTGTATGTCCAAGATCCTGGGTTCAATCCTCTGTACCACAAAAGGATCTTAGTTTCTTTTTCTAGACGCCCTTTAATCCAAGACATTTGAAGAAACCTTCAGTGTTAGTTTTGTGAAAGACTTTTTATGAAAAGAATTTGGAAGTCAGCAAGAAGGCTGAGGCATTAAAAGACACCTGCTGCCAATCCTCATGACCTGCATTTGACCCCTGAACCTCATGTGGTAAAGTGAATTGAGCCAAAGTTGTAGTCTCGCCTGTACACACACACATACACACACATACACACACACACACACACACATACACACACACACATACCACATATACACACACACATACACACACACACATACACATACCACATACACACACATACATGCACACATACACATACACACACACACACATATACACACACATACCACATACACACACATACATACACACATACATATACACACACACCTACACACACACCAAATAAAGAGATGCAAGAAAAATTGAAATAAATATTTTAATGACTCTACATGACTTATGTAACTTTAATAAGTAAAGTGTCTTCTCCTACTGGGAAGATCAAAATATCACATTTCCCCAAAACATGCATCATTACTTTAGATTCCTACCATTTATTTAATTGATCTAGACACTGGAGCCCAACCATATCTAATTACATAGCCATGTTCAGTTACACACAGGAGAGATATGGTACTGAAAATGAAACTGATAGGAAAGCCAGAATATTGTACCATTCAAATTGTCTAGACTGTTCAGGTGAGTAGGATAATTAAATTAGAAAATTCCTTAATTTTAAATTTTATTGAAAATATTTCTAAAATATCTTATGTGATTTACATAATTACTTAACATATGTACAATTATTACTCATTTCCAGTCATGTTAACTAGTAACAAATGATTGCCTATCTTTAGCAAATAGTAGTTTCTTAACTTTATAAGAGTTAAGTAATTAAGTATAAAGATTAATTGATAGTGAAAAAATCCTTCTACAGCAATCAGCATTCAGTACATTCATTTTATATAAGTAGATTCTCACATATTGAATCTTCACAAGTCATTTAATCGGGTGCTCAATCAATCTTACTAAATGATGAAGGAAGGCACCAGAATTAAATCACTAGGCAATCAAGAAGAGGCCCTGGGTTGTGGTTCTGTCATTGATCTATGCTCTGGAAAGGTTCAGGATTCATGGCTCAGGTCTGCAGCAGAACAGCCTCCTTCCTCGGTTAATCTTTAGTGAATGACTTTCTGTCCTTACCTATGCTAGGGCTCGCACCTTCAGAAATGTAGGCCTCCTTCTTGCAACTCATGGGTTGAGGTACCACTGGGTGGGAGATTTGTCTTCACATTTCCAGTTCTAGTAATGCAGCTGTGTTTCCAGAGTATCCATTTCTTTTTTTTTAATATTAATATTTTTTTAAAAAATTAGGTATTTTCTTTATTTACATGTAAATTTCTCCTTTCCCAGTTTCCCCTCCAAAAAACAAACAAACAAACAATGAAATTCTTAGGGAAATGGATGGATCTGGACAGTATCATCCTGAGTGAGGTAACACAATCACAAAAGAACACACATGGTATGCATTCTCTGATAAGTGGTTATTAGCCCAGAAGTTCAGAATACAGGAAGAACAACCCACAAACCACAAGAAACTTAAGAAGAAGGAAGACCAAAAGGTGGACATTTCATTCCTTCTTAAAAGGGGGAATCAAATACCCATGGAAGGAGTGGCAGAGATTAACTATGGAGCAGAGACTGAAGGAAGGACCAGCCAGCCTAAATATAGCTATCTTCTGAGAGGCTCTGACAATACCTGACTAATACAGATGTAGAGGCTCACAGCCATCCATTGAACTGAGTACATGGTCCCCAATGAAGGAGTTAGAGAAAGGTTCTATAGAGCTGAAGGGTTTGCAGCCTCTTAGGACAAACAACAATATGAACTAACTAGTACCCTCAGAGCTCCCAGGGACCCAACCACCAAACAAGGACTGTACATGGTGGGACTGATTGTTTTGGCAGCATGTGTATAGTAGAGGATTGCAAAGTTGATCATCAATAGGAGGAGAGGTCCTCGGCCCTGTGAAGGTTTTGTGCCACAGTGTAGGGGAATGCCAGGGCCAATAAGTGGGAGAGGGTGGGGTGGCAGGCATGGGGAAGGGGAAGGCAATAGGAGTTTGTTCTTGTTGTTTTTGTTTGTTTGTTTGTTTGTTTTTTGCAGAGTATCCATTTCTAAAGTCATCAATATAACCTATCTCATCTCCTTCATACCATAGCCCTTTTTTCTTTCTTAATTCTATATCTCTCAATATAGAATACCAGCTTTGAAGGAGTTATTATGAAGAACTAAACACCCCGTCACTATGGTTTAATTACATAACTTCATTAGCCATTATTTAATAGTTGGATATCAACCTTAAGTGTTTTGTTGATGATTAAATGAAATGATATGCTTAAAAGGTATAGCATATTCCGGGGCTGCCACAAGTACTAGCTCTTATAGTTTTAATCTCATCTCTAACAATGACCTGGGGAGGATAGATAACACTATACCCATTCTACAGGTAAGAAAAATAAACACAAAGTCATGACAAGCCAAGTTCATACCACTAGCAACGGGAATACCTTGAAACTCACATAAGGACCCAGCTAATGGCGAAGTCCACGTTGAAATTTTTACAAAACCACATGTCCCATTTCCTTTGAATTGATCCACAACTATTGAACATGTGATCCACAATGAACATTTGGTAAATATCTGATCAAGGAATGGAAAAAGAGAAGAAGTCAAGTCCATAGTCCAGGACTTGAAAGGCTCCTACAGGGAATCATGAGTTTGATACCAGTTTGTGTTGCAAGTAATATGATAAAGCACACTTGTTCCTTTGCCTGAGCAATGCTCACTGCTTAGCGTGGAGATCATGTTCCTGCCAGCCCATACTACCTCCTTTCTGGGGCTAACCTTACCTCCAATTTGCCCATTTCTCCCAGCTAGCTTTGCCAAGCTGCCAACAACTGCCCCAGTTTCCCTCTTTGTCCTCCTGCCCCCCTAGTGCCATGGATAGAAAACACTAGAGAATTTTATTATTTTAAAACTAACCAGATAACTCAATGGTCAGACGAAGAATTTCCTGCCCTAATCCTATCAACTAGCTCCCTCCAACCTCCTCAGCCTCCACTCGAGGTGGAGGCTACAAACTCTAGGTGCCCCAAGACCTACATGACTGCAGCTTCCTCCTCATTTTAAAGCCTGGTCCGAATCTCTCTCTTCTCTCCCTGCATCTCTTCTTTTCCTCCTGGGACCTGGAAGTCCCACCTTTTTCCTTTTGCCCAGCAATTGGCTCCCACCTTTTTTATTGACACAATCAAGAGCCAATGAGGGAAACAGCACCTCCCTTTACAAGTTTGAACACTATGACAAGACCCTGTCACAAACAAACAAATAAAATGATATGACATGATAAGCATGAAAAAGAAATGATGAAGGAAGAGAAAGGATAAGAGCAGGAGAGGGTGGGGTGGCGTGCAGGGGGAGGGGGAAGGGAACAGGGGTTTGTTCTTGTTGTTTTGTGTTTTGTTTTTTGTTTTTTTTTTTGAGGGGAAACTGGGGAGGGAGAAATCATATGACATGTAAATAAAGAAAATATCTAATGAAAATAAAAAGACACTACGAAACTTTTTCATTCAAAGAATCCACACTAGGTCCCCTAGTTGTGTATGGAGAGAAAAATATATATTTCCCATTACTTATTACATCAATTCTTTAAATCATTTAAATGAAATGTTTTCCTCTATGAAACATTATTAATGCAAAAGATTGATTGTCTTACCTGCCTTTCTGTAAATTTCCATCTGGCATACACATCCTTCTCAACCTCTTGACTTTTCTTCATCCTCTCCTAATGGCCCACATTTTTGCCAAATCCAACTGTAAATCCCTATTTGTAAATGAAATGAACTTTACCATCTTCCAGTCACTCAACTCAAAATCCCTTTTACCTACACTGTTAAAAATCATTTTATAAAGCAAAACCCTTAGTTCTTGTGACTCTATTTCTGGCTCCTTCCAGGAAGTCTTCTCTGACTCAAGCCAGAGTAAGTTCTCTCAGCCCTCCAGTTCCATAGCACTCCACAGTTTGAAACACAGCCAGATGTTTCTCTTTCTGCTTAGCTCTCCTGCAATGTGGCAGTGTCACCATCTCACTCAGTGTCTGAACAGGAGCAGACGAGTTATGAGTTATACAAGGTTAGTCAGGAGAGAGGTTTTCAACTTGTGGCTCAAGACCCATGAAAGCATCAAAGGACCCCTTCACAGAGGTTGTATATCAGATATCTTTCACATCAGATAATTAAATTATGACTTATAACAGTAGCAAAAATACAATTATGAAGTAGCAAGCAAAATCATTTTATAGTTAGGGTCACCACAGCATGAGGAACTGTATTAAAGGGTCACAGCATTAGGAAGGTTGAGACCTGGTCTAGGAAGAGGAGATGTGTCCTGAGTACTTTTCAGGTAAGTTGTAGAACTCCCCAGAGTGTCAGCATTGCATCATTTCCCCTAGCTAACCTTCCTGGAGCACCTGAATTGCAAACCACGAAGTACTTATTACTTCTGCCATTATAAGTGTCAAATGCTCACTTTGTACACACATGTTTGCAGTGCCCTTCAGATCTCTGCAGACTAAAGACTGCCTTCTCTCTCTGCATCTTGAGAGTCAAACTCAGTGCCCAAATGATGCTTCTTGAGTCCATAACAAGTGTCAGCAGAATGCTGTGATGAAGGTGACATAGTCACACGAGATGAGGCCTTGCCCTTCTCTGTCTGGTCACTCTAGGAATCTAAGTTGCACAAACATCTACAAAGTAGGGTAACACTGGATCTGTAGGACAAAAAGAAACAAAGGCCTCAAGTGTCCTTGTGTAGTGATTTGCTGTGGTATAAATGAACATTTAAACTGAGTACCTAATATTGTACTCATTTATGTATAATAAAAAGAATATTATGCTGTGAATGATTAAATGAATCAGTTGTTGATTTAACATCTGCTATAATTTTTCTCTGACTTCGTTCTATGCTGTAAAATTGAATAAGATATTTGGTGTAAGAGTAGTTTTAATAATGTGTTTGTTTTATTTTACATTATGTATAACCATTGATAAAATAGTAAAATGTGCCTGGATAGTTGAACTATGCATCTTGACACATGCTCCTCTTCAGGTGAACAAGAATTTAGGGTGATGATATAAAAATAAACTGTAAACTGCCGACATGGCCCTTAACGCTGATGCCTTTGGGCTTCAGAGTTACTCTAGCACTAAAATGAAAAATTCTTCATTGTTAATGTGTTCATTTAGGACATGTAAGACAAATACTAGGCCATGGAAGTTATTTTTAAAAATTTAAGGTATAAGTAAAACATAATTCAATTTAAGAATACATTTTTCTAAGAAGAGCAAACTCTATTGTTTTACTTATTGTGGGTATGATTGTAAAAGCAAGTATATTTTCAACCCAAGAAGATTATAGTGAAAGTAAGGATAATCCACCTTAAATAGTGAGCAGTAATCAGTCACAATTTTCTGGGTAAGGACTCATTGCCCACAGATAACTTTAAATGGAAAATTCACAAAGGGTAGAAGTTTGGGTTTGAATGCCAAGGCTAACTGTCATATGCCATGAAAATTAACTCTGATCTAATTACTAATGAATTACTAAGCACATTTGCTTTGTCAAACCAGAAGCTCACCCTGGTACCAGGAAAATCAGGAGGGGAGGGGACAAAGGGTAGCGCTTTACTGGTTTATTAATGGGAACTACATATAAAGGCAGTGCCTTGTCTGAGGGTGCATTTATCCAAACTTCGATTTTTTTTTTTAACATTTGAGTTTTGAAGTATGAGTTTTATTCAGCACTGACTCATATTATATTGAGTAAAGTTAGTCAATACAATTTTGAAAAGCCTGTCAAAACACTATTTCCATTTAGTATATTCATCTATGAATTTGGGGGTAAAAACTCACAGAAACTAATCTCCTATTCAACAGGCAGAGACTGACTGACTGACTGGTTAACCATTTCCCATCCCACGCTGGCAGAAATGTAGAAACATTACAGGTTTCTTTATATGGTGCTTCACGCACAAGAGCATATTAATACGCAGAGCTAAGGGTGATTGACCCAGAATGGGTATCTTTGTCCTGACTTCTGGAATCCATTTGGGTGCCAACTATTAAAAACTTGTCAAAATTATGTTGAAGGCGCACTGACATTAAAGGGGCTTAAGAGTCTCTCATCTGTCTGCAGTTTCTGAACAGCAAGGACTAGCTCTGTCAGAAAAGAGACTTAAGACCTCATAACTGTTCCGGAAGAGCAACAAGAAGAGAATTTGAAGGCAGTAGGTAGACGGACATGTTGCCTGCCATTTCTATGGTGATCATACTCTCATAATATTCTCAATAAAGCTCAGATTTGCAGCTGAGCTACGGGCAGTGTCTGTACTGCATCTTTGAGCACATCAGTGACGTCATCATTGGTGTGCTAATGGCTGCTCCCTGGTCACCCCTTCTCTTTCTACCACAAAAACCCAGTTGTCATTTTTTTTTTTTTTGCCACATTCAAAAAATAATTTCAAATCCAGCTTCTCTCTTTGAACTTGCTTTTACTTTGAAAGCTTTGAAGTACAAACAGCATCCGGTTGGAAGGATCTGTTTCAGAGACCACAGAAAATTCTAAAAGAGGGAAAAATAATTATTAATTTGATATGTAGACTCATCTGCTGATCTGTTTCACGGAAGTTTAGTTTTTAACATCCTGTGCCAAATCAGTGCTTTTAGAAAGCGTACAAGCAACAGAGAGATGGCTAATAGGACCTTAGGAACTATTTCTATATCAGAAACATCGTCTCGATATTCATACATAGTATCCAGTCAGTTATCATCAGGGAGCCCTCTGAAAGGAGGTGTACATGGAATGTGTGGGTATCTTTAGTTAAGTCCTACATGACTCAAACTCTTAAAATACTATGCATACTACGTTTTAATTTTAAATACAAATAAAAGAATCTTTTCATCTGTGCAAGTTCAGTACAGTAACAATGTCTAAGACACAGTGTCTGTGAATAGCAGACAGGAAAAAGGGAGAGGACTGGGCCAAGAAAATTACAGAACTGGGGTCAGCCAGAACAGAGAGCCTCCTGGGAAGGGAATGGAGCTGAGGCTGAGGCTAAGCATGTGCTAGCCTTAGAGCTGTCTCCAGCCAGGGAGAGCAGCCAGGCCTCTGCACGCCTGCCTTATTGGCTCTTGGATACGCCTGTCCTGTTCAGTGGCTATAGCTTTGAATCCCATGGCTGCCCCATGCTGAGCACAGGGATGTCGGGTGGCAGCAGCCAATGCCCCAGCCCTGGGGAGAGAGTTCTTGGTTCTAAAGAAGACATCTTGGCACCCAGTGTCACCAGAACACGCCTATTCAACTTGTAATGCTGGGCATTGTTTCTAGGCCAGGACAAAACGTTCATTCCAAAAGGATTTTCATCATTTAGAGGAGAAGGTCCAGCTCCTACAGTTAGAGTGTTTTCCTTTTTATCCAATTCGTGGTTGGTTTAAATTATCTTCAGATATGAAGAGCATCACTAGGGTATGTTTGGGGACTCCGACTTTAAAAGTACGAGCCATGGAATTGTGACAGAGTGTGTGGACAAAGAGTGCTCATCCTACCTCATGCCACCCCACACTCATATTCCCTAAATATGTCCAGGCCATATGGTTGAACTCTGCACTGCCACAATCACCTCGTCAGGATGTTTCTGTCCTGTGACTAGTGGCTTCAGATGTCCTCATCCATCTTCTTGTCCCATTACATTCCGTGTGACTGATGTCCTGTACCCATTAAAATTGATAGGCGAGAACAAAGGAAGGGGAAAATGTGCCCTCCAATTGATTATCTCTCTGAAAGAGCAAATGAGAATTTCCTAGTACCAACAAGAGATTTAGGGGGTGGGCTCCCCATTTGTTAAGTGCTTTAATTAGCCAGGTTTGCCAAACAGTCTCCAACTAACAGAGGCATTGGTCTATTTAGCTTTAAAATTCAGTGCCCTGGAGTGTTTGATCTTTGCGCGATGAATTTAATAGCTCTACTACTGTTTGTAGTCAGAATATTTTGGCGAAGTTTCAGGAATAGAATCAGCCATGTCCTGCATCTTCATCTTAGGTCCTCTCAACTCTTTAGAGAGCTCTCATAAGGGCTCATTTTATGTTCTGTGATAGCTGATAATTGAAATGACCATTATTATAAACTGAAGCCAAAACTATAGTGATTTTGGAAGGCCTCGTCTTCTGAGGTTTTTCTTGGATCTGTTGAATATTGTATTTGTGTTCAACAAATTGTGGAACAGCAAGCTATTTCTGAAATGCTCAAAGCATTTGTTTAATCATGTTATTTTATGGGACAGTGAATCCTGCATAGTAGCAGCAGCAGCCATGGGCTTTGGCCTCTGCCCCTCTCTTCCCCATGAGGTCCTTGTGCTTTTCTTTAAAGGAAAAGTGAGAATTTCTGTCTTTGGTGATGTGATAGAGTCATGTACTTTAAAGTATGTATGCACGCACATGTGCAAACACGCACATGCATGTGTAGTGCTGTTTACAAAGTTCAAGCAGGAATAAACTTGAACGAAGAACATGAAATAGAATGTACTGAATTCCCTTGAGGGAATTTGGCTGCCAGGGACCTATGAGATCATTTCAATGTAGTGGATAATATGGCCTCTTGGGGCTGAGGGCAGGAAAGTAAAAGGCATTCTCCCCTATTGACCTTGGTCACAAGGATGACAGAAGCTATTCTTGGGCATTGACCATAGGGTGTATCAGTGAACAGCTGCTAAATTGGTTTATCGTGGCTAGTCCACATTTTCAACAGTATTAATGATCTGCTGAAATACACGCCATACAAACACTTGGACTGACTGTGGGGCAAACGAAAACGACCAGGCTTAAGGAAAGTCTTTTTGCTTATCTAAAACAATGGCGTTCGGCAGCCCTGTATACTATACCCTTTTGTGACCAAGTTAAGAGTCAGCAGCTATGGAGTGAGATGTAACAGAGGGCTACTCAGCAGCTGCAGTGTGGCCCGTGGACCTGAGGATAGGAAATTAGGATTTGGCTAATTCTACTCATTTTAAATTGCCATAACCACATGTGGCCAGAGGGTAGCATGCGGAGCCACTCAGGTCTGCGCATTCTTAAGGAGTTACCTCAGTACTGTCAAGACAGTATGTTTAAGCCTTTACATCTGTAACACAGCCTTTTCATTGTCAGCATTTAAAGTTGTCTCTGTGACTTGTTTGTTAGTGAATTAGATTAAAATTTCAAAAAGTAGGAGATGAATCTTTACAGGGCTGAAATAAACTTCAAATAAATTTCAAAAACAAGCATTAAAAATGCCACACAAAAATAAGAAGAGTCTAAGACCCTAAAAGAACTTGACTGGACAGCAAGGCTAATAGGCAATCAATCTGGACCCAGAATTCCACAGCAAAGATAATCTTATCACTTTATAACTTGCCAGAACACAAAAACCAGAAACCCAAGCCATCCTGTCAGCAGGAGACAAAGCATGGCTTCATAAAGTCTACCTGGAAGACTACTGTGACTTCAGGCCTCAGGAAAAATTGTCACCACCTTTTTGGGTTATTGTGAGAAAGTCAGGTTCCTTTTCAACTGTCTCATCAAAGCCAAAGAAAACAGTTCAATAGCAGTCACATCTGAAGAGCAGAGCAGGGATAGCAGCTTGCATTGTCTTCTTTCAGCACGTCTGAGGTGTAAGGGTTCTGTCCACCAGTCACACACACTAACCTGGAGAATCTTCACGAACTTCATGATCTCCCCAAACCTCTGTGCATTCCTCTGCACCAAGATAAGGGTACTGTGGGTTCATGAAGCTCATTTCATTTGAATGGAAAAAGCACTGTTTTCCTTGGCTTTCCACTGCAGCTCTAATGAAAGGCCCACTTTTTCCCCAACGAAATCCTTCACCTCTCCTACCCTACTCCTCTGTGGAAGCTACCAAAGCCTGCAGCATTTCTTTCACAGGTCTCCCTCGCTCACGTCTCCTCTCTTTCCTTGGGTTTATTGAAATTGTGCTTTCTCACAGCTCATCTGCGCCCCCCCCCCCATCTATCCCCAACCTCCTTGTTTCCATTTTCTACACTTCAAGTCCATGTTGCCCCACTAACACCATCTTGCATTCTAGCTTCTTTGTCCAAGAGTCTTCAGTGTTAGGTTGTCCTTGTCTGCAGAACAATGTCACTTACCCTTGCCCAGACAACTCTGTTCTCCACAAGCCTCCCCATGTCACCCAGACTGGAAGTAACTATTCTCTTCTCCAGACCAGTTGACTTCATTTTTACCCGGGACATTTTAAAAGCTTATAAAGAAATTAATAATTATGTCTTTAGCTATTGCGAAGCATTTCCAGACTTCTTCCCTATGCTACATTTCGCAGATGTTCTCATCTGAGAGGGGACAAGGAGGTCATTTTCCCATTTTATAAAGACTAAAACCAGCTGAAGGTAGATAGAACTATGCTAACCATCCAGCTAGTCATGACTCAATCCTGTGGTTCTTTTGATATTAACAAAAATAACAAAAGAAATCAGGAAACATTTGTAGAAGAGTTCCTGACATTAGGCAATTATGAAATTAAATGTCAAATGAGTCAATAATAAATTAACAAAGTAAGACATTGTGGGGGAGAGAGAGACCAAGAGCAAACGGAGAACTAATAATTATTACTTTTTAACACACTGAATGTAAAAGCCAAAGGAAAAGGCAGAGCAAGACATTGTGTAGGGAAAGGGTGACATTTGTGCCTATCAGAGGCAAGTACAGAGGAGTCATTTCCTTTGAATACAGATGAGTTTTTATCTGTGTGAAGCCCTTTGGATCTGATTATACTGAGTATAGTCTCGTGTTCCTTGATGGATCTGTGTCTAATTATTCCCACAGGTTGCTTTCCTCTCTTCTAGTTCTCATAGTTCTCAGGGAGGCCAAAGCCCACTCACAGGCAGACACTTCAGGAAGTATGGAGCTTGGCTAATCTAAATATGTCATGAGGTATGTGTGCTGCTGATTGTCATCCTCCTTCATCAGTGTGTAATACGTAAGCCGTATACCTCAAAATCTGACTTCTGGGAAAATGATCTCGCAAGTAGAGACTGCCCCTTCCTCTAGCGCCTTCTAGTTCCAATGTTTTCAAAGTGGAATGGGCAAGCACTGACCCCATGTGCTGTTTCCCAAGTTGTAAAGATGCTGTTAGTTCAGCCCTTCTAGTAGATGCTAAAACAAACACTTACTCTGCCTCTCCCACTTAATAACAGAGAACTGCTCAAGCCAAGGTGGTAAATAGCACATTCTCTCCTTCTCCATTTTTCCCAAAGAAAGGGTTGGGTTTCTCTATCCATTTGAGCCAAATATTTATAATTAATTTCTAGGAACCCAAGGTCTATGATTATTTTGATTTTCCTGATACCTGAACCATGGTGTTTGTTTTAAATGAAAATAAACTAATTTAATTTGTGAGTTTTGAATATAGTTCTTATAAATAATTAAAAATCATCAGTAACTTTTTGGTAACCCAGGAAATAAATTTTTACCCACTGTGTGGTAGTAGCCATCCAGTTACACACCTACATTTACTGAATATTTTCTAGATGCAAGGAATGGAGATAAGACCATGGGGTTCAAGGCCTGAGCAAGACTCTATGGGCACTTATCTTCAGAGTATGTCATTATACTGTGAGACAAAATGCAATTAATTGCTCACTTGGACAGGGAGGAGAATGGTGATAGAGGAAATACTGGGAACCAGGAGAAACAATCTAGCCCAGGGTTCTTTGAATATCCAGCAGCCACATGTGGGACAGCTTGAAGATCCAAGTTTTCATTTCTCTAAAGTGAGAAGTTTAATGATGTATTTTGAAGCACTCTGACCTATAAGAGGCTGTAGTATGCCCCCTAAAGCTTATTGTGTTAGAAACTTTGTTTCCAGAGTGGACAGGTTGAGGAACTTCATGAGGTGGGCCTGATAGAATGGATCATGTCACAGGCCACCCTCAGAAGTGATTTATGAGGGTCTAGCAGAGAAGGAGTTCTTATGAGATTGTGTTGTCAAAGGACAAGGCCACACGGAGTGCACCTGGCTGATTCCTCCTCTGCTTCTTTGGCTTGCTCTGATGCAGCCAAGGGAAGGATTAGAACAGAGGGGTGTGCCTTGATTTGGTCTCCAACGCTAAGATATAAATGAACCTCTTATCTGTATTAATTAACCAATATCAGGTATTCCACAATAGTAACAACAACAGGTTAAGGATTAGGCAATGGTTTGTAAGAAAAATGTCTCCTGTGCAAGCGTAGTTCAGATCCCTACCACCCACATCAAATCTGGGCATGGGGATGCAGGCAGCTCCCTAGGACTTGTTGGCCAACCAGCCTAGTTGAATCAGTGAGCTCCAGATTCAGTGAGAGACTTTGTCTCAAGAAAAACCATGGAGAAGGACTGAGGCCAACATTGACCTTTGGCCTCCACATGCATGAGCACACACATGCATGTTCACTTGCATGTGCACATACCCACGGATGAGCTCATCTGGAAGTATGTACTTCCTTGATGAGCAAGGAAGGGCAGATGATTTTCACCCTGGGTTTCAGGGATAGAACTGTCTTGATTTTTCAACCAAACTACACAAGGAGCTTCAACATACAAAGCAGGGCTGTCTGGAGTCATCTGGAAAGTTCCAGAAGACAAATCAGGTCCTGTGTACCCAGGGTAATGTCTGGGATGTACTCCTAAGGATCCTAAGAAATATATCAGATTTACAGAAAAATCCCAGTATCTAAGCAAGAAAAATGAGAATGGGGGCAGGGAGTTGCCTTGGAAAGGAAGCTGTGAAGGGACCTGAACATCTGCTCCAAGCTGACGCAGTCTTTTTATGCCTTTTGCTTTTTTTTTTTTTTTTCTTTACATGTAAGTTAGAAATGTGCAACATGGAGAGCTGTTGAAACTCCATATGCCTCTTTTGGCGAACAGAGTAATGCAGTTTTCAGAAATAGAAATGAACATTCAGAAATTGGAAGCATGCCTTGGTCTAAAATCTGGGATGTATTTCAGCCCTCTCACACAGGGCAACCTTGCAGCCAGCCGTTACCAGGCTCAGCCATTGCAGTATTTCTGCTGCTTGGTGCTTTATCCTGCCTAGGGCTGGATCGGAATCTATGGCCAGGGGACGCAGGGTTTTCAGGAAGCATCCATGAATAGACTTCTGCACTACAGGGCTCTGCTATTCCAGAAGGCTGCTATGAATGAGACTCTGAATTCTGAATGCTTATTAGACACTATAAATCATTTTGCCTTGCAACACACATCAATTAACTGGCGTTCACACACCAGAATTCATGAAGCAGATTGATTTGGGGGTGCTCAGTATAGCTCTGCACTACCTACATTTAGAGATGTTGGGGGAAAGTCACCCATTAAATTAACATTAGTTTAAGAAAAATGGAAACTTCTGGAACAATTACAGTCTTGCTGTTTTGACTGAAGGGAAGGAATATAAAATGGCCTTTGTTCCAGACGATGTGACTTAAACAGTTCTATTCTGCATGAAATTGGGAAATCGGTGGTGTTCTTAGCCTGACGGATGGGATGCGTGAGATCTTAGCTTTGCTTCATTAGGCTCTGGTGAGTGAGTGGTAAATTTTCCTTATTTATATACTTCCTGTCAGAAGATCATAAACATTGCCTGCCTTGCACATGTTTTTACTGCTGACTTTCCTGTTGTTGTTTATAAATTAGCTGCAGCCTTGACAAGAACTTATTCAGGGATTCACTAAATACCCTGGTGTTCAAATATCTAAGTCGGAATTAAGAACAAGGAAATGACCCGCTTGCTACTGTCTGTGGTGCGGCAAGCCATGCACACTTCTCGGGTTAGAATTCCACAAGGATGAAAGTGAACACATTCAGCTGTTTTTGAGCTCCCTGAGTCACTGCTTTTCCATGTGATGAAGATGAAACTCAGCAGAGAAACAGTCTTAAACCAAACATTTGACCCTTTTTCAACTTTAACAAAACAATCCAGAGCAAAGGTTTTCAACTTGGGGGAAATGACCCCAAAGGGGTCACCTTAAAACGACCCCAAAGGGGGCACCTTAAGACTATCAGAAAACACAGATGTTTGCATTATAATTCAGTAGCAAACATACAGCTATAAAGTAGCAATGAAATAATTCTGTGGTGGGGAGGGGAGGTCACCACAACATGAGGAACTATATTAAAGGGTTGAAGCATTGGAAATTTTGAAGACCACTTATCTAGAGTGAAGATAACTTCACTCTTATATCTTATGATCAGAAAAAAAAAAATTAAAGCAGGCAATCGATCTACACTAATCTTATAAAGCCTGCAAAAAACGGTGGGCAAATGACAATCCAAAGCACTTCCAAACCATGTCAATGTATTTAGTTTTTCATTTTTTTTAATTCTTGGTATGTGCGAGTATCTTACACACATGGATATTTGTGCAACAAGTGTGTTCAGTGCCCATGGAGACCAGAGGAAGGAAATCAGAGTTACAGATGGTTGTGAGCTATCATCCAGGTACTAGGAATTGAACCGAGGTTCTCTGAAGGAACCATCAGTACCCTTAATCATGAAGCCTTTCTCTAGTGTCTGAATTTAAATTTTGCCATATGTTGTTGTTGTATCATAAAAGTTTCAAAGTATCGAAGAAGTAATATGTCACTCATAATCTCATAAATGTACTTATTAATGTGTGTGTGTGTGTGTGTGTGTGTGTGTGTGTGTTGAGAAATTGATTTACCCTATGTCAATCACTGGTATGCTATTGTTTATGAGGAGAAAGGAGAAAACAGAGCAATGTCAAGCTATGTAGTTACACATATGTCTAATGGAATCAGTTCAGGGAGATGTGCTGCTCATCAATGGAGTGGCCAGTTCTACAGTCTTAGGTAAGGGACATCCCCATAAGAATGGGGACCCATTGAAATTTCAAGTGGCCCATTTTATTCCTTCATATAGATGGGGGCTCTTTGACTTCTGTAGCTGTCTTCTGCAGAGTAGTTGCTTCGCCTGTAGGCCAGTTAGGCAGTGCGCTAATTGGGTCATGATTATTAAAAAAAAAAAGGGCCTGGTCATCTGATCAGGGCTGTAAAGAATCAGTGTGCCCACTTATGCCATTTGCCGCATGGGGCAGCCATTATGGAGTACAATGAGCAACCTCCTGACACCCCCTGTCACATGGGCATTTATAGTGATTCCTCTCTGCATTATTCACATGTGCTGGCCGTCAGATCTTGCCCATGTAACAACCGTTTTTTGAAAATTCTGATTGTGATTACTATGGTTGTTCCCTTCTCTACCTTACAAATCTTATTTTCAAACACAATGAAAATGCTGTTGACTTACGTTGGCCTCTCAAAGCTCTAAAGAGAATAAATGGAGTGTTTTTCAAAAATCTACACTGTTGTCTGGGCCTCTCTTACTCAACCTTTCACGGGTATTTTGCATTCTTACAGAAAATGTGGCAAGCTCTCTACTCACAGTTAGACCTCTCTCATTCCGGCCCCTCCTTCATTACAACCCTGACCCCTAGAACAGTGTTTTGCAGTCATGTTCACATTGAAAATCTTCCTCATGTTGAGCTGGCTTCCATGAGTTTAAGGGATACACTAGTAACCGCATTCAGCCTATGTGAGTGTGCAGCCCGCCTTTTCCCCCAGTAGTCCTTTGGACTCACTTTTTTATGTTTGGTATTAAAAACAAGTAAATTTATAACTGTATTAGAGACTCCTTGAGGAAAATATCTATATACTTCATCTATATAATTTGTGTATTCCACAGAGTTGCTTAACGCAGGACTTTCAACAAAATAGAAATTCAGTGTTTGCAGAACTGACTTGTTAAGTCAGGAATGCCTATAGAACTCAGATGTCGTCGCTCAAGTGCTGAGCATGCATTTCTTATGAATATTTCTCCTACGAAGTTAATGTACCAGGAAGCCTTCATTAAGTTTCCATTATCCTTTAACTATAAAAAGGTATTGACATGGCTTAGAAGTCATTGATCATTAGTCACAAGATGCTGCTAATCTCTACCTGAGTTAAACAGATGAAGCTGTCCAGGTGGAGAGTGGGCCACCATTTAGTCACCCTTCAGAGCAGTCTACACTGCTCTAAGGATGAGTATGTAGTGACTAAGGATCCCAACCTCTGAGCAAAAAGCAAAATATCAGCTACTGTCGACTTTGACACAGCAAAAGAAAGAACCTGAATTTTAGGAAGGCATGCTTCTTTGCTATAAAGATAATATGTCACAAAAATGATGAATACAATTATGAATCAATAATACTGACCAACATTCCAAAAAATGACCCTATAGAAAAATGAAGACTAATGGTAACTCATCAGGGCCATTGATATTGATTAAGACAATACAAGTATTTAGGGTCTGCCATCTGCCAGATTCTAGACATATGTCAGCTTCCTTGGGGCCAAGATGAAGGAATAGAATATGTGACTTCAGAGATCACTCTGCCAGTGACAGCAACAGAAACTCCACTGGAAAACACGTGCTCCTAAGGAATATCTAAGCAATATCATTCCCTAGTTACAAAATCCTTAGTAACTCAAGGTTGTCTGTGAAATCACAAAACAAGAATGACAGGCATTTGCTGTAAGTCTTGTAACCAAAGCTACCTGTTTCTCAAGCCATGCCTTCTTTTTCTTTCAAACACCCCAGGGGCAAAGTCTGTGATTTTGAACTCAGTCCATTCTGTGTTCTCTGCTGGAAACCCACTTTCCCTAGAAGGCTTCCCTGAGTTCTTCTAAGCCTGTGCCATTTCTCTTCAATCTTCCCAGAGTTCCAATGCTTTGCCTCAATGACAGCTGCACAGGTTGTTTGCTCTCTTTTTGTTTTGCAAGGCCACCTTCAACAGCTCATTTATTGTGAATATGAATGATTTAATCACAAATCATCAAACAGGAACCCATGGCACTTTTTAGAGTACAGTGTACATAAAAGGTATGCAGAACCAAAGAGAAGCGAATGATGATTCCTTTGGTAATTCAGACAAAACTCTAAACAGACATTGTAGATAACGTAACCTATTTAGTATCAAAGTTAATTTTGTTTTTTCTTGATGTCAGACTTATTGTCACCAGGCTTGGGGGCAGTTGAGATGGCTCAGAAGGTACTTGTTACCAAACCCAATTACATGAGTTCAACCCCCTGGGGTCCAAATGGTGAAAGACATAACTGACCTCTTCAACTTGCCCTTTGACCTTGCCCTTTGACCTCCCCGTAGCTGACATGGGCATCAGCCCAGCTCAGGGAACAGAGGACAAGCAGGACTCTTGATTATGAAGGGAGAATCTGCATCCTCAAGAATGTCATGAGAACGGAAAACTTGCCATGACTACAGTCATAGTCACCAAGAACAGCTAAGTGGTCTGTGTCTACACAGCCTTGGATGAACACAAGTTAACCAGTCAGCTGAATCTGGGGAACACTCAGAATGTTCATCCAGAGAGGAGCCTCCTATTAGATGGAAGGGGCATCTATCCCGCGCACCCAACAACACACTCAATGGCACAAGTGCCATTGAGAAATACAGCAGAATAATAACATAGTTAGTTCCATTCTAAGTTGTTTCTCTGCCTGCTTCTAGAAACAAACAAACAAAAGCCATGCATAGCATGTATCTGTCATTTTTTTTTTTTTTTGAGACCAGAGAACTCAAGTTTAAATGAACAGAATGGTCACCTGGGCTGGCACCTGGGTTGGCACCTGGGCTGGCTTGCCATTTCCATTTTGATGCCACTCGATGGAAATATGAGTTCCATTCATCATTAGCAAAGCCTCAGTCTAGGTAGAAGAACAGAAACAGAAATCCTAAATGTAATTTAGTGTGCATTTAGAACATGTGAGTAGCATGCTTGCTTCTGTTCACCTTGTATGTATTGCTAGTTCCAAATTAAAAACACTTTTTTTTGCAACAAAGTTTACATATTAGAATTTATTTTGTTTTGTTTTCTGGGTTTGTTCTTTTTTTTGTTTGTTTCTTTGTTTGGTTGTTTGGTTGTTTGGTTGGTTTGGTTTGATTTGGTCTGGTTTATTTATTTTTGGCAAACAAAGAAACAAACAAACAAACAAAACTACTTCTCTAGGTCATCCCGGCCTCGATGTTTCATTACAATTCTTCTTGTCCAACCTCCCAAGTGCTGAGATTATAGGCATAAGCTACTACATCACCTTACATATGAATATTCATGAAGAAAATTATAAACATTCTAACCCTGTATACTCTACTCTTGATTCACTTGGTCTACCTTATATACTCTTCTCTTGATTCACTTGGCTCATGAATTCACGTCATGTGGCAGGGGAGGTTTGTGACAACAGGAAACCACTTAGAATCATTTGGGCTAACATCATTGTTTAAAAGAATGTTATGGTGCTCTTTGACTTCAAGAGTGAGAGGGAAGGGGCATGAGTCTTACTTACACTAGAACTCTGCTTCTCGTTTGTTGGGAACATGAGAGTGACCCAGAGTTTGATTTCTATGAAGTGATAGGGACAAATCCTACCATACTACTGAGTCCACCAAGAAGCCACAAGAACATTTAAACTATGATGGTCAAGAGTCTCAATAAACAACGACAAACATTTAACTTCACTTTGCCTTTCTATATATCAAATGTCTGCTTTTGGCCTCTCTCTATATGTCTCTCTCTGTATCTTTGTCTCTCTGTCTCTCTGTCTCTTTCTGTGTTTCTCCCCCCTCTCTCAGAGGATGGGGGTTGGGGAGGTTGATTTGTTTGAGACAAATTATCCTATAACTCATTATGTCACTTAGGCCAGCCTCAACTCACAATCCTCCTGCCTCAGTCTTCTTGAGGACTAAAGCATGTGCCACTACACTCAGAGTTTTGTTTGCATGTCTCATCTTTACCCTAAACTAAGAACCCTAAGAAAATACACATTTCTGAAAGATTCATTAACCAAGAGAAAGCCATAAAGATAGAGCGTGCTAACAGAATTATAAAAGGAAAGATTGAAAGACTATAAAATCTCCTCGAGCGCTTTCGTTTAGATTGACACTGACACCAGTTATGGGCTTTGTTGGCTTCTCATGGCCCTGTGTCTAGCTAGGCTCCTTGCCCCCTCCTTCCTGTCTCCAGGCCTATAGTCTGACATCGTATCTGAACAACTATAGATCTAACTATCCCCTCTTCTTTTCCCCCAATTCATTGTACCAGTAGGTGAAGAACAGGGAAGGGGAGTGAAAAGGGTTTGCCCACAGTTTCTTAATTCTCTCCAGTGTGTTATGTGTGGAATCTCTCACAGGGTGATACTGATGTAACTTAAGCTATAATGTTGATGTACCTTTAAGAAATAGCAAGTGAATTTAGTGTTCTTCCAACCAGTCCTGGTTTCAGTACATTGTTTTCTTTCTTGTCCAGCACGACTGTCTGATAAAAATCCCTAATTATTAAGCATCTGATAATACTATCTAGCCTGTTTTAATTACAGCATGCTCTTGCCTTGGTTTATTACATTTCATGCTAGAATGAACCTAGCTAGGATCTTTAATAAGGCCATATTAAATCCAGGCAAGAGGTTAAAACTCAGGAGGCTGCCTTGATTCTCTGCCTGTTGTGTCTGGAATCTCATCAGAAAAGCCCCAAACTTCATTAAAGACGGCTGGATGTGGGCGCTCCTATATTGCCATTTACTTTAAGGGCTATCACTCAGGGACAATTATTGGTGTGCTCCTCATGATCCCTGTTATATTAAGGCAATTTCTACACCCAGGTTAGACATTAATACCACCATTATCTCCAACACAGATCCCCTGACAGTTGGAAAAGCAGGAGAAATTACAGGCAGATTAATCTCTAGTGCCCATCCAGAAAGGAAACCTTTCCCCAGAGGCTAGAGGAAGGTATGTTGAACTCAGTTAAGCTGTGTTAGTTGTAATGAAAAAGAGCCCCCTGTGCCCAACTCTGCTGTCCATGTCAGCCGACCCTTTACACAACTCGTCAATATCCCTTTTGGGCTTCCCTCCAACCACTTTAAGTATGCTCCTTTGAGTTTTATGACATTTTTAAACAATCACGTTTGCGTTAAAAAACAAATTAAAAATAAAACAAAACAAAACAAACAAACAAAACCCGAGCTTCCCAAGTATGAAGACCGGAGAAAGTAACCCATATCATACCAAAAGAAAGGAAGAGAGAGCCCATGATTTCAAAAGTCCTTTGTACTTGTAGTGTGTCTGTGGGTCTCACACTGTGAAGCGATCATAGAATAAGGACAAAGAATCCCACTGTGCACAAAGGAAAGAAAGAGAGGATGCACGACTTGGCAGGTCATTCCCAGCACACCCTGCTTTGCCTGATAAGGAACCTTTGACAGAGTCTGAGACAGCTGTTGACATACCTCTGTGCTTGCTGCAGAGTAGCTGGGCTCTGCCGAAAGGAATGATAAGAGACACAATGAATAACTAACAAAGCTCCTTTGATGAATGCAGTCATTTGCATCGTAGCACAAAATAGCTTTGCTCCTGACAGAGAGCTGTGCATACCTAGCCACAAATATTGCTTGCCTCTTTTCAATGACATCTAAGGGCAACAAAGGTGGACCGGGTGCAAGTTTGGAGTGGTAGAAGGTTCAGCTTAGTTTGTCATAATAGTGCACACAAGGTTGAACCAGGGATAAGTTTCTCATGGTACTGGCTTCAGCAACTAATGAAGCTTTGTTGGTTTTGAGGAGAAATGCTTATAATTAAATAATAGGTTGTTTCCTGACCCATCATACTTGAAATTGATATGGTCTTTACATAAACCTGTGAAGCAATAATTCAGGAGTGAACTGTTGGCCTCAGTGTATCAGAACTGAGTTCCCTGAACTCTACTCCTATCCGACAAAGGAGGATGAGGAGGAGAAGGGTCTGGAATGCCTGAAGTTGGATATGAGGAATTCCTGAGCAAATGCCTTCTTTTGAATCTGACATGTTTTGTCACTAAGCATGTCTTCGCTACTTTCCTAGAATATAAAGATTTTCTGGGTGAATTGATCTGCTCTTACCCATGATCTGGAAGCACAAAACTGTGACTCAGAGCTCACTATGGCCTCTCCTTACTTTTAACATTCTGCTTAATAGTATCTGATGACTCCCAAGTTATGGCGTAGAGAGCCCCAAGGAGGCTCAGTGTATTTTTGGCCAAGTAAAAGCTAATCTAAAGCAGGAAATCTCTTATTCTACAAGGCATCCCTAGGTTGTGGTGCAGTCTCTGTTCTGTGGACGAACTAGTTGCTGTTTTGACTGAAAGGCACACACCCCCTTTAGGCTCTGTGACTAGTGGACACAAGTTGTAGTGTGATCTAAGCATCTCATACTGTGCTTTGTTGATGGAAAAGAGAGAACAGCGACTGGAGCATCAGGCATCATGCTCCTCCCCCGAGGTGAGGAGAAAACAGCATGTAAATAGTTACAGCCTATTTTGAGGGGAGCTTTAACTACAGCTGGGGAGAGTGGGGTGCAATCTTTGAGTAGAGGAAGACTCCCCAACCTCACTTTCTTTTGAAGTGAGTGATTGCCTTCTGCAAGCACTCAGAAACAATGTCCAGGCACTCATGGAGGAATGTTTGTCCTCTCAAAGGGTTCTGAGTATTTTTGCTCTGTGTTTCCATGCACCAAATTCTAAATTGAATGTGAACTGACTTACTGTGAAAGACATATATTCTTTGTTGAAGTTCAGCCAAAAGGGAAACCTCGAAAGACCAACTGTTGGTTTCTTTTGCTAAAAATAGACATCTTTGCTTGCTTCCACCCACACACTGAACAGATACTGCTACCAGCTCCACACATATGTATTCATCTGCTACTCATCTATGCCCACCCATTACACACATGCAGTTACCCACTACACACATGCAGTCACCCACTACACATATGCAGTTACCCACCACACACATGCAGTCACCCACTACACACACGCAGTCACCCACTACACACACGCAGT
>JADRCD010178506.1:28092-44253 GCA_019843815.1 Montemys delectorum
GTCACCCACTACACACACGCAGTCACCCACTACACACACGCAGTCACTCACTATACACACGCAGTCACTCACTACACACACGCAGTCACCCACTACATAGGTACATCTACCTCCTGTTAATCCCAAAAGTGGGAGGAGAAAGAGTACCAATCCAAATCATCATGGCCAAATTAATTAAAGGAAACAATTAATTGAAACAAGTTATTTATTTGTGCATACAGGCTGCCTCCTCCTAAAGCAGGGTTCTTCAAGAGGTCAGCATTGGATGTAAAGGAGTCAAGGCTCTGGGACAGGTGGCTTTCCAAATGGGGGATTTGGTGGGCAAAAGAGGTGTGGTTGCAGAAGCAGAACATACACACAAGAAGTTAGTCCCTCCTGAAACAAAGACGTGGTTGAAAGGTGGGCCTAACAAGGTAGTCATAACAACACAAGGTAGTCATAGGTGGTCATCTAACCTTTTGAACAAACTAGGGTTACAAGGTGGTTATTAATGACTTTTGGAAACAAAGACAAGATCGCCATTCCTGGAACAGGCAGTGCAGCACCATTTGCAGTTAAGGTCACAGGTGGGGCATAGCCCAGTTCTTTGAGAAAGAGAGATTTATTCATAAACAGGAATGAATCCAGTTTGTCTTTACTATAAGGTGGCTTTTATGCCTAAGATGAAGGAAGGCTGGTTCTTCACTACTGCACAGAGACATCCACCTACCACACATAGACATCCACCTACCACACATAGACATCCACCTACCACACAGAGACATCCACCTACCACACACAGACATCCACCTACCACACACAGACATCCACCTACCACACATAGACATCCACCTACCACACATAGACATCTATCTATCACACATCTCCATCCACCACACACAGACATCCATTCACCACACATCTCCATCCATCCACCACACATAGCTATCCCCCACACATACACCCCCACCCACTATACATATATATCTACCCGCTACAAATATACACACTTAGATAATAGCCACACTTTCCTGTGTAAATCCTCTGCCTCCTGCTATCATCCGAGTTGTAGAAACTGGATGGAAACTTAAACGTCTGGGTCTCCCCTCATAAACTTGCTCGACTGGTCCTTGCCTAAATACATAAAACAGAAACAAAATCCCCTCCCAACCTTCTTCCCGCCCACAGTGTCTAGTTAGAAATAATAAGAATCAATCCCTCACAGACAACTGAATAAATAACATTGTTTCCTTTTCCATTTCTCTGTGTTGGTCGCTCAAGTAGTCTGACTCTGTGCCCCACATCCCTCATTTCATGGTGACTCTAGGACGTTTGGTCTCTGAATGTCATAGCAATGGCACAGTAGGCAGGGCAACACTGTCTCTTTAGAACTGGTAAAATCACAGAGAAAAACTACCTCTTCTCCTAAATACTTTGTGCATACAGTGATTTTGCCTAATATCTACCTGAAGATACTGAATGAATGATAAAGATTAATGTCACCAAAACAGGTTCTGTTTGAATTCTTAAAAGACAACTACTGGGTGATTTCATAAACAAAGGTGTAACCCTGAAGAAATTCTACATACCTTGTAGCAGCTGGCTTCCTGTGTGTGCATCTTATTCTGTATCTGTGTAATTATTTTCTGAACTCAAACATGGTTGTGAGTAACAAGAAATGTCTAGTTAAATTTAACAGCAGCTTACATTGTTACGTGCATACACACACACACACACACACACACACACACACACACACACTGACTCACAAGTACGCTCATTATTTCTGACTTTTTTTTTTCTCTTTTATTTTGGAGGTTTCTTTTTCCTAAATAGTAGTAAGCCCAGCTCCATTCCTTGCAGCAATGTGTGCTTCTTTTCATTCCTGTAACCTCGCTCTGAAGATCAGGAACCTCTGAAGCCAGATTATAAAATAGCAAGAGACTCAGCTCTGGGTGTTTAATTCTATCTAGAGAAGGCCCTGTAACTGGAAGAACTAAAACAAAACAAAACAAAAACAAAAACAAAGGAAAAAGAAAAAACTTGTTTGAAAATGTTTGCCGGGAAATTTATTCATTTGTTTTAGGATTTGTGACTTGAACTGACATTTATGCCTAGAGTCTTTCAGCAAGTTACACACTCTTGATACACTTATGATAGTTATGACAAGGACGTATAGAGACTGAGGGAAGCCCCAAGAGAGAAATGTGTATTGTCGACATGGGTGTGACCACATCAAGAAGCCCAGTACCTCAGCCCCCTAGGAGTGCAAAATCTTCCTCTGGTTTAAATCCAGATATTGACAGTGTGCAGAAAATGTCCACCATAGATTTCTCCCCCTGGATTTTTACAGCCTGAAGACTGCTACCCACAGAAACTGCTCCTATGGAGGTCAACTAAATGCCTTCATGATCCAGGTGTATACCATAAAGCTTGCCTCTCGTTTATCTGTATACAGTAACTCTGCCTCCCTATTCAGATATGAACTTGTGAGGTTCTGTGGCTTCTCCATTAGAGAGCCAAGTCTCCCAATCCCAGCTTTTCCGTGGGTCTCTGTGTCTGTTTTCCTTATTCCTCTGCTGACCCAGTCAGGCCAATCGCTGACACCATTCAGGACTCAGCAAGAATATGCAGACATTGTAGGAAGGGCTCTTCCTCCACGTGAGACAGGACCAATCTCCTCTTATCCCCTGTCCATGTTCCATTTTCCTAGCCCTGTGCTTCCAGCCCACAGAACAGTAAACCAGGAGGAGATGTCTCTTCTTAGGCTGCCTGCACGGGTGTTACTCTTCTCTTGTTCTTTTGGGAAGAATGAGCCACATGGTCACATTTTACACAGCAAGGGCAGTGATGGGGTGTCAAGTGTCAAGTTAAGAGCACCTTCAGCCTCAATCTTAACACTAGCCCAGCATAAATTTATGGTGTATAACTAATAGTTTTAGCGTAGGCATTCTGGAAAATTCTAGATGGCCTAGACATTCTGGAAAATTCTAGATGGCCTAGACATTCTGGAAAATTCTAGATGGCCTAGACATTCTGGGAAAATGGGGGAAAGTATCTGTTTTATACCACAAAGAGAGAGAGAAGGGGGGAGGGAGAGAGGGGGAAAGAGGGAGGAGAGGGGGTGAAGAGAGAGAGAGAGAGAGAGAGAGAGAGAGAGAGAGAGAGAGAGAGAAAGAGAGAACAAGAACACAGGGAAAACATTCCATCCCACTAATTCACAGGGTATTCATGACACCCTTGAGAGAATTAACCATATTTGTCTGTAAGCATGATTCCAGCAACAGTAGTGGTGTGTGCTGATCCCTGTCGCTGTAAGAAAGTAGGACATGCAGAGCCAAGGTGACAGAACCTTTCTTAGTGACAAAGCATGCTTGCGTGACACCCTAAATCATACAACTCAGATTTCGTGAGCAACAATGAAAAGTCAAAGGATCCGAGGATCCTGGTGAAGCAGTACTGCGGCTGCGCGTCTCCTCCCACTCGCTCCAGAGGTCACGAGAGCAGCTTCTAGTGACCTCTCAAGGGTGAAATGTAAGATGCAGTGAATTCCACAGCTGAAATGTGCTAGGCTCGCTTCTTAGCCCTTGGGAGGATTTATTTACTCTTTGCTAGGGTAGAAATGAGGATTGTATCTATTATCCACTATTTGACTCATTGCTTTGTAGCTAGCAGATACTTAGAAAAACACTGAAGAATTTAAATTGAATATTGATGATGTTGGTGACAATGACTCACAAATTCTATACAGAAATTCAGAAACTGTTTATGATTTAGTGACTATGCATCAAAATTAGTTTAGCTGTTATCATGGGCGGTTGTGATAAAAAGTCATTATTAGCATGATAGTTATAAACTTAAATTATTGACAAAAAAATAATGCTGAAAATAATATTTCACTTAAAATAGAACACCTCTCTGTAGCCATACCACCACAAATGTACCTGATCTCCTCTAATATAAAGCACACCCATTTTATGAAGGTTTCTTCTTAGAGATCAGTTTTTTATTTTAAAACTGTATTTTATAACTAAAGATTCCTTTGATCATGATTAATTGATCTAATAATATTGAATACAAGTGATGCATGGCAAATAATATAAAGTCAGCCCAATTAATAAACACATGTATTAAATACATGGCTTAAAGGATCCAAAAATACTTGAGATATTTCATTTCACATAATGATATGCATTGATTGACAGTGACCAAAGAAATTAAGTACTTTTTGTGGATGTTTTATTTTTGCTCCCTTCTCCCTTCTCCCACAGCTGTGTAAATGGGCATCCAGTCAGCATCCACTGAGTTTTAAGGAACAGAAGTAATTCTACAGGTTTTATGTATATTAACAAAACTAGTCTTCTCACTAGAGATATGGATTCATTACTTCCATTATTACTGTGAAGCCATTTGATGTCGGATACCTGACTAAGCCACTCATGTCTATCTCCCACTAACTAATGGAACAAGATTAAAATCAAGGAATTAAATGCTAGGTGCTTTTTGAGCATTGGCCCACACAGGACATAAGCTACTCCCCCATCCTCTAGAAGCAACATATGTGTTCCCTGTAAGGCACTGCACTGGTGTTGCATGTAAGCAAACCCACTCTTCCCTAGCCAGTGAATGGAACGCCTATGCCCTCCACCCTGCACAGAGAAGACCAAAGCTATGGCGGCCATTATTTACCTCTTTAGACAGTGGAAATGTGTTTTGCTTGGTTTCAGAAGATTCTCAAGAACACTCAGTGCTGACGGAAAAGGGGAAAAGGACAGATTACTGTCATCCATATCCCCAAAGGAACTTGGCTAAGATACAACTTCATGTGCTTTATTTTGTTTTTTAGTAAGACAACCTAGAGAAGAGGTAGTACAATATGGATAACTGATCACACGAAATCTCCACCTTTTGTTTCCCCAAACTGGCCACAAGTTGGCAATTCCAAATATTTAAACCTGACAGTCACCCAGCTATAGCATTTGCTGAGTTATAGTCAGCTATCCTCCACACAGAGCCCTCGGGGCTACCCATGTGCTGCCTAGATTGATGCTAGCCTGTTCCCTTGTTTGCTGTCTTCAGTCATATCTGGACCCGAACCCAGACTTGTGTCCTGTTCATAAGTCACAAGTTGCTCTTTACATCTTCATCTCTGTCTGCTAGGCTCTGCAGAACTGACCTACTGCTAAATTGCTCCATTGTAAATTTCATGTAATAGTGTCTTTCAATGTGACAAAATAGTCTAATTGTAAAGATGGTTCCTGAGAATGTTTTTTAGGAAAAGGCTTTACTGAAGAAGGGTAAGCCTTGAGAGGTGATGAGGGCTGCTAGGGCTGAGGGATGCTGGTACAAACAGTGAGGTACACAGGCTGGGAATATGTTTTAATGAAAAGAACAGTCCAGAGGTACCAAAGTTTGTGAGGGGGGATAAGCACCCATCCATCCAAAGTGAAGACTCCAGGTAGTGGGAGTTTAGAAAGAGAGTTACATTCCAACATGACCACTGCATCCTGAGCATCTCTCAAGTGCCAGGCACTGAATTATACCTTTTCAGTTCCACCAAATAGAGAAATTAGTTATCAATTGTACAAATGAGAAGCTGAGATGTAGAAAGATTAATTGTCTCATCAAAGGCTACATTTTTCAATGATTTTGTAGGTAGTCCTTTTTAAAATTACTTACTACGGTATAAGCTAAGACCTAAGTACTTAGTAAAAATTAACTCATTTGAATTACACAGCAAATCAAGGAGGGGCTGTTTCTTTTAGAACTAAGTGAGACACCCAGGAGTCAACTATCTGACTCAAGATCTCATAGTACATAGATATGAAGATGAGCTGCTACACAGAAAAAAAAAAAAACTTCTACAAATCAACCTTCTCATGCAGTTAGCTAATAGCTGTAACAATGGTTGGGGGAGTGGGGATAGCCACAGAGATGCAAGGCAGCTCCTTATGGCTGGAGATTCTATGCACTGCTGACCCAGGGCCTAGAGAACCTTGAGCTGGAACTGACCTGAAAGCCTCCTTCCTGCAGACCAGCTTTCATGGTACCAGAATGTCCCATGCAAGGTTTCAAGGCAATGGACAGTTCTACCCAGTTCTGACATATGGACCACATCATGAACAGCATGACATGATAATGCTAAGGATGTAGTAGCAGCTTGCATATCTTGGCAGCAATCAACAGTTTTCTAACTGGACTTAAGACCTTCTCAACATGAAGGAAACCGTGCCTGGTGCTATAAACCTATGGATCTGGGACAAGAACCTACAACCACCACTTTACTAAAACAACATAATTCCTAACTGCATCTAAACATTTGCACTTATGCTCACAGATAAGTGTAGCCCTCACCTCTTGTACTGGCTGGTTTTGTGTGTCAATTGGACACAGGCTGGAGTTATCATAGAGAAGGGAGCTTCAGTTGGGGAAGTGCTTCCATGAGATCCAGCTGTGGGGCATTTTCTTAATTAGTGATCAAGAGGGTAGGGCCCCTTGTGGATGGTACCATCCATGGGCTGGAAGTCTTGGGTTCTATAAGAGAGCAGGCTGAGCAAGCCAGAGGAAGCAAGTCAGAAAGGAACATCCCTCCATGGCCTCTGCATCAGCTCCTGCTTCCTGACCTGCTTGAGTTCCAGTCCTCACTTCCTTTGGTGATGAGTAACAACATGGAAGTGTAAGCTGAATAAACCCTTTCCTCACCAACTTGCTTCTTGGTCATGATGTTTGTGCAGAAATAGAAGCCCTGACTAAGACACCTCTCATCAAGGAAATGTCTCTTTGCAAGAAATGGACACCATTACAGAACACCACAACCAAACCAAACAGAAGAGCTATGAACAATCCTGGCTGATCCACCTACGATCTAGTCGCAGCACCTAAAGCTTAAAGATCACTGTAGAGGAGGAGGCAGGCAGGAAGGATTCTATGAGCCAAGGGGATGGGGAGTTTGCTGTGAGAGTGTGTCTTCTAAAATGTTAGAGGCAGCACCCACAAAGTCTCAGCAACATGAGCTGAACCAGGAGGACACTAATCGTGCTGTTTTAGGAAGAAAGATACCAATAGGCATACTAACTCTGAAGGGGGAAACCTCATGAGGCTTCAGCCCTACACAAAGAACTACAGGAAACTTAGGGATGCTGACAGTGGTGGGACAGGTAGTCTTCCCCGGTGAGAAGCACCCTGATTGGTTATCCAGCATCAAACATTCAGCCCAGAAAACATGTACATCCAAGTAACATTACATAGACTGAGCAGGTTTTATTTATACATTCAGGATTATACTCACCTATGAATGTGTGTGTGTGTGTATAAGTCCGTGCATATGTATGGCATACATGTTTCCATGCATACATGTTTTCATGCATGCATGCGTGCTTACATATGAGTGCATGCTTAATAACAGTTAAAGAACAGGAGACTATTTAGTTGAATGAGAGTAAAATGGGTACATGTTTGAGGTTGAGTTAAAAGAAGGGGAAATTGATGTAATTATACCATAATTTTAAATTGTAAATATTGAAAAAGTTGGGAGCCCAGGGACACTTAGAACTGAGAATACCACACTTACTTACCAGAATGACTAGTGTTAGTAAGTACTTCAAAAGGAAGTCACGCAAAAGACCATGTCTAAAATTTTAATCTGAGATACCCAAGAGTTGGATTAGAGCCTCATTCCTGGAGAGGAGAAAGTTAAAAATATTATTAAGGAATATAGATGTGAGAGTAAGTAGGTATGGAAGTGAGTGTGAAGGAACAAAATACTCCTTTAAGACTGTAGCCCTGAATGTCTGGAGTCACAATGCCATGGCATGAAGTTCAACAAACAAACAAACAAACAAACAAGCTTAGACGAAATGTTTGGAGGCAAATTTTGCACAAAGTATGGAAAATGCAAATGTAAGTAGTCATGCCCAGTGAACTGTGGCTATAGATAGTTACAATACCCGCTGTGAGTTAGATGTACTTGCATCTTGATAGTGTGTTTGTGTGCCTATTTCTTCTCATTAGATGTAATTTATAACCTCTCTTTCCCTTTGGAATCCTCAGCGCCCAGTGCAGGACTGTGTTGTCTAGTAGGTGTTCAATAAACAGGACTGACTGTATAAAAACAAGTGAGCTGACACTGTTGAGTCTCTCAGGAAGAAAGTGGAGAAATCAGCTCCCTCTGACATCGATTTTTCTCCTTCTGGGAGAGACAGAGCTTTCAACTCCATCTTCTCCTAATAGAATCTGGACTGTCCACCCCGAGAAATTGCAGCATGAAATAAATCACCAGATGCTTAGCAAAATATTACCTTAGAATTCTCTTAATGGTTTAGTAACTGGAATCAATATATGTCCATTACTTCTGTGTCTTTAATTGTTTTTATCTGAAATACTTGATAGTGAGCCTGAAAGTGTTGTGGAGAAACACATTCTTCACTGCTTTAAATGGCACTGCAGGGGAGTTCTCAAGAGAATGCTTACATGCAGAGAGAGACTTCTAATCCTTGATGATAAAGAGCAGTTTGACCTGTTTTTCCCCACAAGAACCTAAACCTTCCTAAAGGAAACATATTGATGGCAAATTAACAGTTGGATTTTTGTTTGTTCATCGTTGTCCATTTATGTAAGCCATAATGTTTGTGGCTACAGTGTGTGGAACATATTTAAAAGGTGGCACTGCTGTATATAGCTGAGACTGCTTCCAGAGCTCATTGTGATTGTCCCGTATGCTTTCTTCTCCCTGATTTCTTCTGGCCTCCACAGGTACCCTCCTTTTTTGGTTCTCATCAGTTGATGCCTCAAGCTAGAGATTCATACTTGAAAGATTTTAGCTATGAGCAAGTTGGGTCACAGACTTCTCGAGGTCCTGCTCAGATGCTTACAGCCCGTTATCCATCCCACCCACTCACACTGTGGCTGTCTCCAAAGCACCAGGAAGCCAGCCTTTCCTGGCATTTGACTATAGGTATTAATTACTGTGGAAACTATGTATAGAAAGAAATACAATATTGATAGGAAATTACATATAAAAATGGGGCTAGAAAAACAAAACTTCAAGAAGTTTCTCCAACACAATCTCTAGTTCCACTTTGTTTCTTCTTAATAGACCAACTTATTCTGGAATAGTTACTGTTGTGAAATTTTTGCATGACATATGTATGTACCCATAAAGAACCAGCATAGCAAAGTGGGAGTGTAATTGCAAGTTCAAAATTGAAGATTTATTCTAAGTGGATGACACAAAACGAACTTTTTGAATTCTATGCTTCACAAAGTCTCAACGAAGGTGACCCATCAGATATGAAACACGAGGCTATTCAATGATTCCTTCATTCATATGACCCCGTTCTAATGCTTTTGACACTTGGCCATAAGGTCTCAACGTTGTTTTAATTGTAAGAAGCTGCCCTGATACTTCCTTTATTCAGGCTTATTGTTGTTGTTGTTGTTATTATTATTATTATTATTATTCCTTTATAACTTATTTCAGGAAGGTACCACCCTGCTGGCAGCCCTGAGAGTGACAGGTAATTTGACAACTCTGAGCACAGTGTCCTCAGACTACCCATTAGTGATTGTGGTGCCCATTCCTGCTTGGCAGCCTCTGTCTCCAATTAAGCATCTGTGGACACTGGAAAACAGCCTCTTAATTGGGAGCTGCGGATACAAAGCAGGTTGCAATTTCTGCCAAGACATTTATCAGTCAGGCCAGGCAAGCTCCCTTCCCTGTTCCTGATTCTCACCCTTGTGTTGTGGTTTCCCTGCCACGCCCCTCCCACCCCCTGCAAGTCAAGGAGGCTATTTGGCAAGTGTCTGAAGCCAGCAAAGTCATTTTAGTTCCATAAATAACATCCTACCGAACCAGGACCCGTGACGAATTCCATCCTAATTACACTTCTTCTCACCCTTCCCCCAACCTCCCATTAAGATACATTGTCTAGGACACACGC
The DNA here is from genome assembly GCA_019843815.1 of Montemys delectorum. Classification (NCBI taxonomy): domain Eukaryota; kingdom Metazoa; phylum Chordata; class Mammalia; order Rodentia; family Muridae; genus Montemys; species Montemys delectorum. Next base: position 38,010 of record JADRCD010178506.1, read on the forward strand.
AGGAGATCTGTTTGCAGCTATCTTTTACATAGAACTGATTGTTTAATTGCAGATTAAAGATTAATGCAAGTATAATGATTCCATGAGGACACTTCAGACAAAAGCATCCTGCATCAGGCTGCCTGCCTCCATTTTTCAATTTGACCATAAATTTGGCTGGGAATTAAATAGTAAGTAGCCGTGATTGCAACTCTGGTCTCTGAAGGCACTCACGGGAATGAAAATAAATGAACAGGCTCTCACACAAAGCATGTTTCATTATGGTCATTAGTGGGCAGATTCTCAGCAGTATTGAAGGTGAAATTGTCTAGGAGAGTTGTTGGCACATCTGTTAGGAAAAGCCAGAAGTGGGGTACAAAGGACAGAAGTGGTATTGGTTGGAAAAAGAATGCAATGTACTTTGGAAACTTTAGCTCCTTTGTGTCTTTCCATTGTTTGAAAGGCATCAAGCATTAGCAGTAGGTTAATGATACAGAAGCATGCACATTTGCTTCTCTAGTGTGAATTTAAAATTGGCACAATGTAGAATATGCGTGTGAGTGTACATGATCAAAATTAGATCAAGTTGGCCTAAAACTACCAATAAGACTGCCAGGGTAAATAGAACACGATCTCACACACACACTTCATGAGGGCCTTCTCTAGACATGGAATTACGACTCTTAACATGAAATTTTTACTTTCTGTCCTGTTTTAGAAGTAAGAGACAGTTTTTCCATACTTCTTTGGCTTTCTGTTGATATGTCAGCCATCGGTGGCAAGTGTAAAATTAAATTTACTTCATCATTTATTGTTACCTATGTGCAAATCCATCTACATAACTAATAAAAGGACAAGTTTGGCTGCTAAGATCATTTTTCTTGACCGCTGCTGGTTCCATGCCCTGTATAAATATAGTTCTCCTATATGGACATATAAGACATTACACTATTAAATATGTTAACATGTATACTAACTTAATCCTGTTGTAATTCGAGAAGCTTATTTTTAGTTCCTTTTAGAAATCTGCACACTAGTTGTATTATATACGAACATGTTACAGATCATGTTACCCATTGATAATTTGTATGAAACCAACGTAAAACACTGAGTTAGACACTTACCCACTCATTCTCCACAGCCTTGTGCTCCTACGCTCCTCATCCATAAAGGCAAACACAGCCGTAATAGTGACAGCAAAACATTTATAGATTTTAAAACTATAAATCTAATTTCATATAATCACAGTGTGTGTGACCCCTTCAATGTAGGAGGTGAAAATAACACAGTTTTGCTCATGAGAACCAGGGTCTTCAGGAAAAAAAATCAGATGCTAAGCTATGCTAACATTTGACAAACACTTGGTTGAAGTCAGGTTGTATAAAGAACTCACATTGGTGAGCAAACTGTAGCATGCGTAAAGATGTTCCAAGTCAGTTCCACAGACATTACTAGGTCCTAGTCATGAATTAAGAAAACAAAGAATAAGCTAATCCCTACCTCTCCTACATTTCTCCAGACAAAAGCAAGCACTCATGGAAAAGATTGTTATGAAAAATACATTCCAATGATGAATGTCAAAGTTAATACATATATTTCAGGATAAGAAACAGTGGCTTTGGCTGATGGATATGAATGAGATGGTTAAGGAGCACAGTAAAAAAAAGGGGGGGGAGGTCCTTGATCATATCCTGACTTGGATTTGGGCTTGAATTATTCACACAAGGAAGAGGTGGCTTCCTCCTGAGGTGGAGTTGATGATAATTTTTCAGGAAACATAAGTAGACATCACAGTGTCTCTTTTTTTCTGTTTTTATAATCCCTTAGATCAGCAGTGGGCAGAGTTGTGATAGTTATATGACAAATATCCATCCACTTTTTATTGCGTATTCGAATTTCTACTAGGGCTGAAAACAATTTCTACTGAATACTACTCATGTACAAAAAGTTTTTTTATATCAAAAAGGTTAATTAGCTGCCAACCATGATTACTGATGAGTGAGTCAAAAGAAATATCTTAAATTAAAGTAGCAGGTCTCAGAGTTGGATGGGAGTCAGGATGATGATGATGATGATGATGGTGATTGACATTGACTTCACTCAAACTTCTCAATGTCCAAGTTCTCTGCCACCAAGAACAATGCCTCCTCCCTGGGGAGGAGACAAGATACAGGGAGGCACAACCCGAGAAATCAAGACTCATTTGCAACTTCAGAAAGTACACACGTGGACATGTTCTAACCGAAGCATCTTAAATTAAAGACTGGGAGGCGTGAAGGAATGTCATGACTAAGTCAAGCACCGTGGAAGATACCTTTCTATCCTTTAAACTATTCAGTTGATCCATCAAGTTATCGTCCTTTTTGTTAAATGTAAGTGGGCATCACCTATCCACAATTATAGAAAAAGATAAGAATGAAATAGTGTCTTAGACATGAACAAAGACCATTCTTCCTCTTTGGTTATGTAATTTCTGCACGTCAAGTCTGCCTGTTCTACACTCGTGGTACACTGGTGCAGAGCTCTTTCTCTCTCAACACTAAGATTAGAAATTGAAAGGCATAATTTTGGGCATGTCAACAATTTCTTTTCTTACAATAGCCACATCCACTACTAGGCACCTGTTGAGATAGCAGCTAGGCTCCCCCCACTAAATGTCTTTGGTGTCTTTTATTAATGAGGCTATTTTTCAATCCTATTCTTGTTTTGATACTACTCATAAAGCTTGTGGGACTGACTGACAATGGCTCATTGCTATGTCACCACATAGCTTTATTTACAGAGTTATTTGGTATTTAAAATTCTTAGGTAAAAGATACTCAAAATCGTATGTGTGTGAGGTGTGTGTGTGTCTGTTTATGGTATATAGAATAGTAAATATGTAAGTTTTCAATAAAGTAAGAAATCTTGTTGAGATTTTGGTTTCATTGACAGTAGATTAACATTGAATACTTAAACACGGAGATACCAAGTTACTCCTTGCGGTGATTTGAATATGCTTGGCCCATAGGAAGTGGCACTATTAGGAGGTGTGGCCTTATTGGAGGAGTTGTGACCTTGTAAAAGGAAGTGTGTCACTGTGGAGTCAGGACTTTGAGGTCTCATATATATGTTCAAGTCTGGCCAGTGTGACACCCTTTCTTCCTGGCTGCCTTTGGATCAAGATGTAGAACGCTCAGCTCCTCCAGCACCATGTCTGCCTGCATGCTGCCATGCTTGCCGGCATGATGACAAGGGACTACACTTCTGAAACTGTATGCCAGCCCTAATTAAATGCTGTCTTTACTAGAGTTGCCATGGTCATGACATCTCTTCAGAGCAATGAAACCCAAACTAAGACACTCCCCACTACTAGGCTTTACATTGTGGCATGTGCTGGGAGAAGGGAGATGCCCGTATGAATGTAGGTTTGTGAATAGGAATCAAAACAAATAAAGCAACATTGCTACTTAACTTTTCCAATGCCAGCCTTAGCTGACAAATAGACACATAGATAGTTTCTGATAGTCAACATAGTAATATCCCGGAGAGGATATAGAGACACCATAGCTCAACTCAATGGGAGCTCCAGGATGCTGCTGCTGCTGCTGCTGCTGCTGCTGCTGCTGCTGCTGCTGCTGGTGCTGGTGCCTTATACAATGGAAAACCGAAGAGCGTTCAGCAGACAACGGAGTGGGGAGGATGAGAAGTGAGACTGTAAAGATATCTAATTAAACTATAATTGGGATGGTAAACTGAGAAGCTCTGGCTTCAGGCAGAAAATAATATAAAAGTCATATTTGGATGTTATGGTTCCCAGTACTGTATTTGTATGGGATGTCTGTGTGTGGGAACACGTGTGTCTCTGTGTCTGTATGTGGTTCTTGTGCTCTTAAATGGCCTTTTTTTCTGTTTCTTTTGTCCCATTCTAATTTTTTTATTTTATCTTATTTTACCTTATTTTATTACTATTATTAGATACATATTTGTAGTCTAATGAAGAAAAGCAAGTATAGATTTGGGTGGGTAGGGAGTTGGGAGGATCTAAGAAGAAATGAGGGAAGGTAAACAGAATACACTGTATGAAATATATATATGAAATATATATAAAATACTTAAGGTACTAATTTTTGATTAATACTCATTCTAATAGGTAGTATTTCAAAACCAACTTCTATTCCTCCATGTACAAATGAAACTGAGGTACACATGAAGAGATATATGGTATTGAAAAGATGTTCCCAACCCGATGTCCCCCAAACATATATACACAATTTCCCAAGGGCTTCAAGGGCAGTTGCTCTTTGGTAAGCAAGTCATGGTATCTCATCATTACCAATATCACTCATGAAAGGAGTGCCTTTGGTCATCTCTTTCTTTCCTCTTCCTCTTCGAACTACCTATCTCTGGACATTAAGTCAGTAGCTCACAAACAATCACATTTTCCTTTCCAGAGCAACCAACGCATTCTTTCTTAGGCATGTGATAACTGATGTGTCTATTCCCAAATCCATCTAGCCAACACAGCACAAGGCCAATTCATTAGCTTGGATTTTCAAACTCCCTTGTTCAATTCTTCAGAATGAAAATGAATCTGGCAATCTGTTCTCATCTCATCATGTCTACAGTGTCCTTTCCAGCATACTGTGGATCTAGCCATGTTTTACTGGCTTCACTAAGTTTCTGTTTGGAATTAGATTCCTTCAAGCTTCCTTCAAAACAAATTCAGGTCCAAGACTTCTATGGAGTTTTCCACAATCATCAATAATGCTGGCAGTCCTTTGTATTCTCCTGACAGTGATTGATAGCAATTGTAGAAAGCTGTGTACAGCATGGTTTACCTTTTGGGTATACATGCTCTGTCTTTATGACTAAGATCAGAGAGCCTCTCCACACAGAAGCCATACCGTATAGCTTATACCCATTTACAAATCTAGCTCCCACTGCATCGTTTTTCAGAGATTAGACATTTGTGCATGATCAAAATGACTCAGCAAAAGTATGATAATATGATAATATTTTATATAGGAATTTTTACATTTATCATTTTTATACGATTTGGATGCATCTAAATACAGTAGCCACAATAAGTAGATTAAATGTGTGATGTGAACTTCATTAGAATCATATGAAGGGTTGGAGAGATGGCTCAGTGGTTAAGAGCACTGACTGTTCTTCCAGAGGTCCTGAGTTCAATTCCCAGCAACCACACGGTGGCTCACAACCATCTGTAATGGGATCTGATGCCCTGTTCTGGTGTGTCTGAAGACTACTACAATGTACTCATATTATTGCTGGGCAGTGGTGGTCCATGCCTCTAATCCCAGCACTTGCGAGGCAGAGGCAGATGGATTTCTGAGCTCTAGGCCAGCCTAGTCTGCAGAGTGAGTTCCAGAACAACCTGGGCTACACAGAGATACCCTGTCTCGAAAAAACCAACAAACAAACAAACAAAAGAATCATATGAAAACATCACAAAAAGCAGGGCAAGGTGGGACACACTTCCAGTGCACATACTTGACAGGTGGAGGAAAAGAGTTATAAGGTTCAGATCAGCCTAGGTTAAATAAATAAAACCTTGTGTCAAAATATTCCCGGTGTAGCTCAGTTGGTAGAGTATTCCCAGCACTGGATAAGACAGTGTATTGGTACACACCTGTAATCCCAGCACTCAGGAGATGGAAATATAAATATCAAGAGTTCAGGGGTTATCCCACACACTTAGCAAGTTCAATGTCACACTAGAATACATGAGACACTGTCACAAAATTTTGTTTATTAGGACATAGTTGTTATTGATTTGAATCACTGGGTTGACAATGTCTGGACTATGGATTAACTTCTTTCCCTCTTAGCCATCCCTTCATTGGCACAAATGGCTACCATAGCTTCAAGCATTAAAATCATTCAAAGATTCGTATTTATTATCTTTAACTACTGTATGCCTGTGTTTCTATGTGTGGATATGTCCACACAAATCCGTGAAGGTACTAAATCCTCTGAGCTGGAGGGATAGGCCTGTGACAGCCCAATATGTGTATTGGGAACTGAACTCAGGCCCTCTGAAAAAGGAGCAAGTGCCCGTAACTGCTGAGTTTCGTTCTGGCCCTTGTGCATATTCTAAAATGGTAAGCCAGAGGTACTTTTCCTGTCCTGTCTCTCTTTTACCAAGATAAGAGGAAACAGAAATATCTGAGTAGCTTTTCAAAAATGCTTTAGAGAGATTCTCTCTTTCTCTGTCTCTCTCTTACACACACACACACACACACACACACACACACACACA
>JADRCD010178507.1:3441-8441 GCA_019843815.1 Montemys delectorum
GAAGAAGAAGAAGAAGAAGAAGAAGAAGAAGAAGAAGAAGAAGAAGAAGAAGAAGAAGAAGAAGAAGAAGAAGAAGAAAAAGATCCTTCATTTCAAATGCTAGTAGAGAGTAGAAAGATTTACAGGGTTGACAATATTGGAACTCTGACTTGAACAGAGCGAGAGACTCCTGGGAGTTGAGTGGGGTTTTACTGAAATGCTTCTTGCTTTGTAGATGAACCACTTGTTTTTATGTGGATTAATAGTCATGAGAATCAATATGTTCTAAGTAATGTAAGTGAATGTTAACATTCTTGCATTTAACAGATTCCCAGAGTGAACCATATTTAATGATCAGCCCAAAATTGGAAATAGATATTTATTGCAAGGCTCTAAGTTATGAGTTCCCTTTGTAATTGAGTTGGGACAAAGATATGATTACAGTTTGTTCATTATATGCACTATGGCTTAAATAATGCCTCTGCAATGCATGCATGTATATGAAACCACTTCTCTGTGTCTAATGAAAACAAACTCCTGTCCTTTTCATTCTGAATATTGGGAAAATGGGTTTGCAGATTGATTCTGGCAGTTAATAAAAGTAAAGAGTTATAATATTGCATTTGTTCTAAAAATTAGAAGAAACAGATCTGCTTAATTACAAGTGACCATTTTTTTCAGCTTTATAGTCCTTTGCCAGTTGCAAAATCAATAGGAATTAGTTTTTATCCTTCTACTGCTAAACATGCCAAGAAAACAATGGCCTTGCCTAGTATTTTAACACTAATAGTTTGCATTTACGTTTTTAATGATAAAAGTTAACAGAAACTGCAAGAGTTCATATGCCCCTAAAAGCTACCCTGTCTCTTTACTTTCTAAAAATGCATGAACTAAGCCTGGTATTACTCTGTTTTCAGAGATGCAGTAGTTGAGATTGGCTAAGATATTGTATGAACTATAAAGGCCTGTCATGGAGGGACTTGGGACATCAAAGATAGCTGGCATGCGTTCTTTTTTTTAAAAAAAGAATTGGATATTTTCTTTATTTACATTTCAAATGTTTTCCCCTTTCCTGGTCTTTCCTTCAGAAACCTCCTATCCCTTCCCCCTGCCCCCTGCCTTTATGAAGGTGCTCCCCCATCTAACCGACCCACTCCTGTCTTTCCGCCCTGGCATTCCCTTACATAGGGGTATTGAACACCCTCAGGCCCAAGGGCCTCTCCTCCCACTGATGTCCAACAAGGCCATCCTCTGCCACATATGGGTCCAGAGCCATGGGTCCCTCCCTTCTTTGGTTGGTGGTCCAGTCCCTGGGGGCTCCAGGGTCGGGTGAGGGGGTTCTGGCCTGTTGACATTGTTGCTCCCTCCATGGGGCTGCAAACCCCCTCAGCTCCTTCAATCCCTTTTCCAACTCCTCCATTGTGGACCCCATGCTCAGTCCAATGGTTGGCTGCGAGCATCTGCCTCTGTATTTGTCAGGCTCTGGCAAAGCCTCTCAGAAGACAGCCATATCAGGCTTCTGTCTGCAAGCACTTCCCAGCATCCACAATAGCATCCTGGTTTGGTAGCTGTATATGGGATGGATCCCCAGGTGGGGCAGTCTCTGAATGGCCTTTCCTTCAGTCTCTGCTCCACATTTTGTCTCCATATTTCCTCCTATGAGTATTTTGTTCATCCTGCTAAGAAACACTGAAGCATCCACATTTTGGTCTTCCTTCTTCTAGGGCTTCATATGGTCTGTGAATTGAATCTTGGATATTCTAAGCTTTTGGACTAATATCCACTTATCAGTGAGTGCATACTGTATGTGATCCTTTGTGCCTGAGTTATCTCACTCAGGATGATATTTTAAAGCTCCATCCATTTGCCTGCAAATTTCATGAAGTCATTGTTTTTAATAGCTGAGTAGTATTCCATTGTGTAAATGTACTACATTTTCTGTATCCATTCCTCTGTTGAGGCACATCTTGGTTGTTTCCCACTTCTGGGTATTATAAATATGGCTGCTATGAACATAGTGGAGCATGTGTCCTTATTACATATTGGAGCATCTTCTGGACATATGCCCAGGAGTGGTATATCTGGGTCCTCAGGTAGTGCTATGTCCAATTTTCTGAGGAACTGGGGTGCAGCTCTTAATGGTGTCTGTCCCAGCTGCTTCAAGTTCTTAGGCTTCAGGGAAAAGGTCAACACCATACTATTTCAAGTATCAACTGTCCTACTGTCCTACTTCTGTGGGTCATGGCTCTTTGGCATCCATCATCCAAAGAAATATCACATTATGAACTAGGGTCACTGAGGGATATACATGAGAACTGGTGGTATAATTTTCCATAGGTGATATCCACAGTGACCTGCTAGAGAGAGACTCTGCCATTGTACTGTGGAATGTCAAGTCACATTGGCTTGAGAAACACCAGTTCACTGGACTTTTCCTGTCTAGGAGAAGGAGGCTCCATTTCTGTTTCTCTGGAGTCATAAGTGGTTTCTTTTTCACTTTGGTAAGGAGCATCACTCCTCACACTTAAAGAATTGAGTTTTGACTCTTGTGATGGTGATACAAACACAGTTGAATGAAGATGGCTCATTTATAAACCGTATCTTTCTGTGTTTTCATATCAGCAGTTGTTCTCTTCCACTCATAGTGGGAGGAGAGTGGTTCTGAGATGGGCTGCTAAGTGAAGATTAAACGTGACTTCTTCATTTATCATCCTCATCATTCCCCCAGATGAGCAATAAAGTGCCTGGGCAGGCAGAGTTGGGTGAAGCCATGGAGGGAGCTTCATTTTTATGTTAGCTATACATACGCTTTTGTGCTATTTTTATATTTAGACAAAAGTGATATTTACATGTGAATATGAAAAATTCTTATTGTTTGTTAAATTTTAACAACTATTATCTACTTTCCTACCATTGCTACCAGAATTGAATTTGAATGGAAACACAAGAGACAAAGTATATGAATTGGCTATATAAGATGGTCATGTAGAAAATAGTATTTGGACATCATGTGGCCGAGTAGTTTATTTTTCTACATGTCAAAAACTGTGGATACTAGAACTTATGAAGAAAAATATAATCTGAATAAATTTGTTGGGAATTACAGGTGTGGAGTCAGCTATTTCAAGAGTGAGAGGTTAGGACAGCCCTCATGAAGAACAGCTATCAAAGGTTATCTCTCTCTGGCCTCTTTGTAGTGATGATATGACCTCATTTGAGTCCACTACACTTTTTGGTGCTGATGTACCAGTGTAAGCAGTCCATTTTGTCTGTCACAGACCAATATTTTTTTAAAGTACTCAGTGTTTTAGGTGCAATTCAGACTGTAATAGAGCGACTCAACCCTCAGTAAAGTTGCAATCTGAAGGCAATGCACCTGTCAATGGTGCAGTGTTCTGTGAGGCATGGTGCCTTCCTGCAGCCCATCAGAGCAAGATTGACTTTGGTTTGGGGCGTATTGAAATCCCTGCCCTTAATTCTTTGCTTTGGGGGAGAACTTGCAGAAGAGCAAAGTCTTTTCCCCAAATACCTTTCTAATTGAACATGATCATTTATGTTGCCTTAGACCAAAATGTGTGTTTTCTTTCTATTGTCTTTACACATGTTTATATTCAGAAATATGATCATTCACCACTGTCTGTTGAGCCACAGATTCACTCAAGGGCAAAAACAAAATGAAAAGTTTTGAATGACGATAACTGCGGTGAGTGAGATCATCGGGACACTCTACAAGCCTCCTGTCTTGCTCAATAGAGTCAAATGCTGGTGTTTCATTCCATGGCTCTTGAGCTAGGCCCCTGCAGCATGGTACACAGACACAATTTATCCTTTTATTCTCTCTGAGAATCCTCATGTCTGTCCAGGACTTGGATTTCTGGTTCCCAAGACTGAGCAGATATCTTATTTGTATCTATATAAGGCTAAGGGGTGTTAATGTTATTTGACAATAGGCTCCTTAGTCAGAGCATTTTGAGATTATTGTTTGACTTTGGCCAGGAACAAAATAAGTAAGCAAAAGAAGATCCATTTATTTTACTTCTTGAAATGCAAAATCTAATTTTGAAACTATGTTATAGTTTTTATGATCTTTTAAAACTCAAAAAGTTTATACTTACAAAGACGTACTTTTTAAATAGAACATACACAAATATGCTCACAGATTTAAATAGAACACACACACACACACACACACACACACACACACACACACATACACACACTGCAATCAGAGTGAAGGATGTGTCATAAAGAGACCTTTAGAAAACCAGGCATGATGGCACATGTTTATAATCTGAGTACTAGGAAGGCTAAGGCAGGAAGATCCAGTTTGAGGCCAACCTGGGATATGTAAAAACTCTGTCTCATGAAAAATGAACAATAATAACAATTTCAAACAAGTAAATAAACCATTGACATCCTATCATATTAATTAGTCTATAGCATTGTGGTAACTTACCCTTCTGATATTATACATTCATAGATGATAGATTTTGATAAATTTTGATATTTATTTGTTGCATAGAGACAATCATAAGCTTTACATTGTTTTGCATATTTTAAAATAGCAACTGATAGTTACTTTTTAAAAAAGTCTTTTTTTTTTTTTTTAATGTATGTGTGTCTTGCCTTAATGTAAGTCTGCAAGTATATATGTGTACCACATCCATACAATGCATTGTTCTTAGAGACCAGAAGAGGGCAGGTTTTGGATCCCCTAGGACTCAAGTCACAGATGGTATTGAGCTGTTTGCTGCCTTAAGTGGTGGGAACTGAACCTGAGTCAAATGGAACATCAACCAGTGCTCGAACCACTGAGTGACCTTTCTACCTCAACTGGCAGTCCTTTTCAAAGATATTTTAGCAAGCACTGAAGAGATAATTTAGTGGTCAGGAGCAGTTACTGCTCTTGTAAAGGATCAAGGTTCTGTTCCCAGCACTTACAAGACTGCTCACGACCACCTATAACTCCAGTTCCAGGGGAACTGATGCCCTCTTCTGGCTACTGCTGGTATTTCATGAAC
>JADRCD010178507.1:13441-24999 GCA_019843815.1 Montemys delectorum
TAGCAGTTTCAGTCATAAACAGCCTAGACTAAATTCAGTTCAGATGTTCAACAATGAGGTTATCATTTGGAGATATTCATATAGTGAAATGATACTCAGAACTATGAAGAAAAGGAATATGACACATACGAGAACCCTGACAAAGTTCACTAACTATGTTAAGTGAGAGTCCATGATGCCATTGCCAGCAATTAAAGAACAAACTCAAACATGGGTGGATGGTGATTGAGGAGGACCCAGGAGAACTTTTCTGAGTGACAGGAGTTGTCTATATCTTGATTAGGGTCTTTAAAAATCTCACTGGGAATAAATGGAATGTTCATTTATCTAAACATATTATATGGCCCTCTTACGATCTCTGCATTTAGCCACATGTAAATTTTAACTATTGAATAGAAAAAAAGATGAAGAATGTGGGAGGCTTTTATAGTAAGTGGAGAAGTTGACAATGGGAGATTAAGGTTTTACCTGATGGAAGAGAGTAGGATGTTAGTGGTTTATGGGCAGGACAGTAGGTATTATTTACAGCATTGCCTGGAAGAGCAGAACTCACTTAGTCCTCAAGTTGTTAAGTTTAGACAAAGCAGCTGTCAGTAGTTTTCTCAATTTGCCCTTCAAGCCGATAAGCAAACAAAGGAAAATAACTATCCTTCCAATTCTTCTTGGTTCTAGAATCTCAGATAGTATAAGTAGGGCCAAATGCTACCCCAAATTCAGCTTTATACCTGAGACTTAGCAAAGGCATTCTGTTATAGAAAACAAGAGGATGGAGGTTTCCATGGCAGGAAGCAGGAAGTAATTGAGTTGACTTTCCAAATATGACCAACCACAGGCCTAATCATTCACCCATCCTTCTTGCATTCTTTTTGAGGGGAGATGCAGACCGTTAGTTTTAATTGTATGTGAATTATTCAGCTAAGAAAGGGAACCCTGGTTAGCAAGACTCTGCTATGATGCATGTGTTCTGATCATCTAGGCTTCTGTTGATCAGCACATTTTATTATCATTGGGGTGGGAGGTGGGTGGAGAAGCACATTTATAACTGATGGTTCAGCTCAAAACATATTTTGTCTCCAGGTTACGGGTACAAATTTCTCTTTTTGCTAATCAATTCAGTAAACTGAATCAGATTTCATATAATGCAGCTTCACGAAACACAAAATCACTTTGTATTCTATCTTGATTAATCTGCTATAAATCAGGCTGAAAACTCCATTTTGATATAGATTAAAAAATACATCCACAAGTCAACTTCAGACTAGTAAATTAATTGTTCATGTACAGAGTGACTTGGGTGATTGATAGAGTTGCTTTGAAACAGCACAGTGTTTTAAAGGAATAGTTTGAAAAAAATCTTTGTAGAGAGAAAGGCTCTTTAAGTTTCTGCTACTACCCCACTTTTTCTTTTGAGATGCTTTTCTGGGAGTAGCTTTTGGCTCACGTATTACAATATTACAGCTTAAACTACCAATGAAGTCATGCACATCTCACAGAAGCATAACCTATTTATCAAAAAGGCATTTAGACAGAATCACCATCTTTACATATTTGAAAGCCTGTCACACCAGAGAGCTTTTCCCAAAATTGTTAGAGTTGGCAAACTCTCCAAGTGGTATAGAATCAGCCTGTGTGAGAGCAAACGAAGGGTCTGTAAAGGTAGAAAGTGGTGACAGGTGACTCTCTTATGAGATGTTTATCACCAAGGCTGTTTCCTACATAGGAGGTTTGACCAGCTCTCAAAAATGTTGTAGAGATAATGCAAGGGTGTCTGAAAAATTGAACCACACATCCCTGCACTCCTGAGCAACCCACAGACGGTTTAAGGGGAAGACACCAGTATTTTTAAATGGCAGTTATTTATAATTAGGTATCAGTAGGACATTCAGTTTTCCACTGCTGTAGAGTGATGGCAGGCACTTAAAAGGGAGATGGGATTAGATATGCTGTTCCTAATATGTGAAATTCTTGACAAGGTAGGTAATTTAGGCTTTTATTCAATAGCTTCAGGAACCCTAACTTGTCTCATGACATGATCCACCCCAATTTTGTATAATTCTAATTGTTAATAATTTTTTCTTGTACCAGATCAGCCCTTCACAAATGTCATCCAAGGACCTTGAGTAACTCGGAAACTCTTTCAGGGACCTTCATGGTCAAAGTTGTTTTCCTAACTCTCCACACACATCATTTGTCTTTTTCATTCGCAGCTTGCACAAAAATACCGTGAAGTCTTCCAGAGGCTACATGACATGTGACATCTTAACAGACTGAATGTTAATGTAGATATGAGAATACAAATGTCTTTATGAAATATGGCATTGAAGAGATTTCAAAACCTAAAAGCCACATTCCTTTTCCTATTAAACAATTTAACTTGAAAACAACTCATTAGAATATTATTTATGTATACATGCTACAAATTTATTATTTTAAAGAAATAATAGTTTAAATCAGTTTTAATCTAAAATATTAGTAGGTATAATCCACATAAATAGAAATCCCTACATAGGTATATTGGGTATTTGTTGAATATTAAGTGTAATGATGCCCTGAGCTTCTGAGACCTCAAAGCCAGACCTACAGTAATACACTTCCTCTACACTTAACCTCCTAAGATTGCCACTCTCTAGCCAAGTGGGCTAAGAATTCAAACACATGAATCTATGGGAACCATTCGTATTCAAACCACCACAGTTTCTAAGTGTGTTTTTAGTCAAGCTCCCACGTCTAGGCCACATTTTTCATTTTTAAAAAATTTTTTCTAATTATCTTTGTATGTAGTTGAGGATTTTAATCCATTTGCCCTCTTAAATTTAATCTTATTTTATAAAATCTAGCTTGACAGTCTACTGAGATCTTTTATATGTATGGAATATTAGTTTTCTTAGCTTGATGGTATTGGAAGATTTGACAAACAAGGAATTTTGATGTGAATCAAGTCACTGATACTTCACAAGATTAAAGAAGAGTTTCTAGAGGTCTGGAACGATGGCTCAGTGGTTAAGAGCACTTTCTGCTCTCCGAGAGGACATAGTTTTAAATCTTAGCACCCACATAGCCACTCACAATTGTCTGTAACTCCAGTTCTGAGGAGTCCCACATGCTCACACAAACATATATGCAGGCAAAACACCAATGGAGATAAAAGAAAAATAATTACATCTTTTAGAAGAAGGAGAGGAGGTTTCAGTGTATCCTTCATTCTAATGAGGACCTTTCCTCCTTTTGTATCATAAGAAGTGTTGGGACAACACTGGTGAGTTCTCTTACGGGGAAAAACAAAATCCCTCCAGTGATCACTAGTTTGAAAGTTTCTGAGTTCTCTGCACTCCCCTTTGTCCGTCTTTCCATCTCCTGCCTTGGCCTCTGTTACCTCTTCCTTCATTTTTTTTTTTTTAATGTAAGAGAACATAAGAAAATCACTTTTGTTGTTGTTAGAAAGCAGAGAAGTATGGACACAATTCACTCCCTGCTACCCTTGCCTCTGTAGTCCTACTGCTAAGACTCCCACTACTCTTCCTTCCTTCTGCCACAGATGTGGGTGTGAAAGATGTCTTGGCATCCCCATGTTTCTAGTTGAGGTTCCTCCTCTTTTGGATTCTCGATTCAAATGCCAGTGGTTTCCCTTACTGGACCACCTTCTTCCCCAGTGGAGAGCGTCCCTCTCGCAGTCTATAGTCTAAATGTCCATAAACTCTACTATCATAAAGTCACTCCCTAGTACTTTCCAGGGGTAGTTTGGGTTTGATAACCTTTGGTCTTGATTCTTGCTTATATTTACATGCAACACTTTGAAAACATCTTTTCTAAAGTTTACAGTACCCATATGACAATGTTTAGGCGTTTTTTGGTGTGTTGTCTTCTTGAACTCTGAAATAGCATACTTTAGAAATATATAATGTACAAAAACTAGTAAGTCTTTGAATTTTTTATGACACTTGAATGCCATATTTATTTTCAAAATTGGTTTCTTGCTACCAAAAATACATTTGTCTTGTTTCTGGGGTAGGATGCAAATGTTTTATTTCTATGGTATGTTTGATGTTAGTACAACTTGCCATGTGCTGACTGCTTTATTTGTTGACAGAATGCCAACTCTTTCAAATGGAATTTATGTAGAAGGAAAGGATTTTATTAGTGTATCCATTCTCTTAGCATTGTAACAAAACTAAGAAAAATTCGAATTGGTGCTTTTGAAATTTGACTGTGAAGAAGAGAATCACCAACAGCCACAACATAAAGACCCCAACTGAATTAATCAGTGGCATAATGTATTAATTCATATGCCTACTTTTTCAATAAGTAGTATTGGGTATATATTGTATAGCAGACTCACCAGTAGATAACATGACTGTCAGATGCATAAAGGACAAGGCATGGTCCTGAGGAATATCAGTACAATGATGAAGATGGTTGCAGCAATGTCTGTGATTACAACACAGCACAGTGTAAAGTGAGAGACATGTGCATATAAGCAACATGGAACCCAAATGAAATAAAAGGAAGGTTATTTCTGGTCTCTAAAGCACTTTGAATTGAAGGACAAGAGTTTCATTCATGGCATCAAGGTGAAAAACACAATTATTCCTAGTAGAGGGGCTGGAGAGAAGGCTTAATGGGTAAGAGTATTCTGTGTAGAAGCATAAGGACCTGTCTTCAAATACCCAGTACCCACATACAAACCCAAGTGTGTCTTTTGTCTGTATCCATAACCCCCAAATTGCGAGCTTGGTATGACAAGTGGATCCCAGTCATTGTCTTGCTTATCAGTCTAAATGAAATGGCAAGTTTCCAGTTTAGTAAGAGAATCTGTCTCAAGGCAAGAAGGTAAAGAGTGATAAAAAAAGATGTTCAGCATTGACTTGTGGTCTTTGCATGTACTCACATGGTGTTAATCACCCTCACAATACCATACTGCAGCACACAAACACACACACACTGACACAAAGACACACAGACTGACACACCCACAGACACACATAGATACTACATAGACACACTAGAGACATACACAGACACATGCATAGAGATACACAGAGAGATAGACAAATACACAGACAGCACATACAGTTACAAATGCACACAGATACACTGAAGCAGACAGACAGATGGACAGACACTCAGACTTTCAGAAGGAGATATGCACACACACACACACACACACACACACACACACACACACACACACACTGATTCTTCTTATTAGAGCCAAATAAATAAAGCTGGAAAAATCATGCATGCTTCCACCCTCTGGAACATTTGCTTGCATTTGTAGGCAAGGTCTGGACATGAGTGAACAAGTAGAAATTTGAAATGTAATGTCTGAGCTAGTGATTTTCCAGCTGTACTGTCTGACTGTCATTAGAGACCCACCAGTGAGACGGGGGTTATGAACTCAAGGAAGCAAATGGGAAGACTAGTTAGGGGGACAGTATATTTCTATGTTTAATATTTTAAAACTTTCTTGTATATCAACCATGTGAAAGATTACCAGAGAGCCACGCTGGACCATGACATGTCAATGCTGGAGAGAGCACTGTAGCTTACAGCTTTGACTCAGCATCAGGAGTAGAATTGATTCTGTAGTGATGTGCCCGGGACATGGAGTGAGAAACCTTCCGTTGCTTTTTCACTCTTTGCATCTTTCATCCTGACAGTATTCCAAACTTGTAAAGTTCTTGGTTTGATGATAGTATACTTTATTTCCTTCAGAATATTTTTATTGGTTATTTTATTTATTTACATTTCAAATGTTATCCCCCATCCTGGTTTCCCCTCTGTAAATCCCCTATCCCATCCCCACTCCCCCTGCTTCTATGAGGGTATTACTCACCCACTCACCCACTTCTGCCTCGCCACCCTACATTGAGGCTTTGAGCCTCTACAGGACTAAGGCCTCCACCCCCAATGATGCCAGATAAAGCAGATCTCTGCTGCATATCTAGCTGGAGCCATGGGTCCCCCCATGGTACTCTTTGATTGGTGGTTTAGTCCCTGGGAGCTCTGGGAGGTCAGGTTGGTTGATATTGTTGTTCTTCCAATGTGTTACAAATCCCTTCAGCTTCTTCAGTCCTTCTCCTAACTCCTCCATTGCAGTCCCATGCTCAGCCCAAATTATTGGCTGGGGGCATCCACATCTGTATTGGTCAGGCTTTGGCAAAACCTCTCAGGGGACAGCTATACCAGGCTCCTGCACAAGTGCTTCTTGGCATCAGGAACAGTGTCTCAGTTTGATATCTGCAGATGGGATTGATCCCTTGGTGGGGCAGTCTCTGGATGGCCTGTCCTTCAGTCTCGGTTCCACTCTTTGTCCCTGCAAATCCTTTAGACATGAACAATTCTGGGTTAATATTTTTGAGATGAAAGGGTCCCATCCCTCAACTGGGGACCTTTCCTAACCTCTGGATATGGTCTCTACAGGTTCTTTCTTCTCTTTGTTGAGTATTTCAGCTAATGTCATCCCCGTTGGGTCTTGGGAGCCTCTAGCTTTCCTGGGATCTGGGACTTTCTAGTGGCTAACCCCAGGTCCCACATCTCCACTCAATTTCCTAACCTTCTGTACTTCTCCTGCCCCTGTCTCCTCCCACACCTGATCCTGCACCCCCTTCTCCCCCTTCTTCCTCCAAGGTCCTTCCCTCCCTATACCTCCCATCATTATCTTGTTCCCCCTTTTACGTAGGACTGAAGCATCCACACTTTGGTCTTCCTTCTTCTGGAGTTTCATATGGTCTGTGAGTTGTATTGTGGGTATTCTGAGCTTTTTGCCTAATATCCACTTATCAGTGAGTACATATCATGTGTATTCTTTTGTGACTGGCTTACCTCACTCAGGATGATATTTTCTAGCTCCATCTATCTGCCTGCAATTTCATAGAATCATTGTTTTCAATAGCTGAGTAGTATTCCATTGCGTAAATGTGCCACATTTTCTGTATCCATTCCTCTGTTGATGGACATCTGGATTGTTTCCAGCTTCTGATTATTATAAATAAGGCTTCTATGAATATAGTGGAGTATGTGTTCTTGTTATATGTTGGAGCATCTTTTGGGCATATGCCCAAGAGTGGTATAGCTGGGTCCTCAGAAGAGAATATTCATGCAAGGGTTAGGAGTGAAGCTCAGTGCTAGAGTACTTGGTAGGCATGTGTGAACCAAGAGTTCCATGTCCAGGCAAGGAAAGAAAGAAAGAAAGATATAAAGGAAGAATGAAAGAAAGAAAGAAAGAAAGAAAGAAAGAAAGAAAGAAAGAAAGGAAGAGAAAACATGTAGCATCTCTATTTTTTGATTGTATTGTGTTATAACATATTTGTATAAACTTTCTGTTAACTATTTATTGATCAATTTTATAAATATATAAATTTATTATAATGCAGACATGATCAACTATAGACTTCATGTTTCTATAAAAAACATTTATATTTCTATATTGTTAGAGGTAATGATTTTTTGGACTCTGAAATCACCCATGCAGTGAACTTTAATGGCCTGTATTTTCAAGGAGACAAAAATTGTTCATTTCAGCTTAAGCACCATATCTTTCCATCATTCCTGAAGGGAAGAATGCCCAAGCCCATGTCCTGCTTATCTTCTAGGCATAGCCAGGGCCCTGGTGGATGCTTAGGTCTTTCTAGGGCATGCATGCATAACTATACTGCTCTCTTGAACATGTAATTTAGCTTCTAAGGCACAACACACTAATGAAAGTCTTGAGACATAACTAAACCTGTGAGTCCAATTCAGTATTTGGAGTTTCATCTGAAGGTCCCCATCCCTTATAGCTTACTATGTGTTCATTATCTTTCTCATGTTATTTCATTTAATTCTTTGAGCACTGGGATAAAGAGTGCACTATTTCGCATGTTTAGTTGAGGAAACTTCGACATGCAGCTCAGAGTTGTCCTCTGAATTGCTGACATGGTAGCTGTTAAAGGCAGCACTCACTGAGCTCCGACATCCTGTGCTCATGGAATATTGTTCTGATGTCACATACACATGCTCACTACATAGATCTGGTCAGAAGCTGTTGTGGAGGAGAGGTTCTGGGTACTGTACAGTTTCAGGTACTACTGCCTGGAGTCTTCCCCTTAATTGTCAATGCTTGCTGTGTCCCTCAGGAAATGTGTTTTGCTCACAGGAATAGTTGAGGATGTCTATTTCCTGATGAGGTAAAGAAAATCTGTAAGAGGGTAGTACAGGATAGCTCGTCAGCCTTGATAGGGTTGTCAGAAAGATGGGGTCATTTTCTATTTATTACACACTCGTCTTTAGCCCTGGTCAGTAGAAAGATGGGGATGGAATCTTAAAGGTGAAAAAGCCAGGCAATCAGAAAGAGAAGGAAAGCAAAGCAGATCCCCAGGTAGTGTGTGCCTTACTCAGAGCTTTCTCTCTTAACTTCTAATTGGCACAACTGTAGTCTCATCTTTCCACCCAGATGCAGAATGTCTAGGAGATAGATTCTCCTGGTCTAGTAAGTTATCCCTGCCCATCTATACAAAATCAATTCATCAGCAGGGGACAATGGATTCGAGTGGGTAGAACCTCTTTCTGGATTCATTTTCTTACTCCAAATTTTGCCCAACTTATTTCTGGGGTCAAAGTTGTATCTGCTGAGACTCATGTGTAAGTGCTTAAGGCTGAGGTGTGGAACTACATCAGGCCTTTGCAATCCTACTCAGAGTGCTGATATCCATTCTTTTTAATTTTTGCCTCAAAGAGTGGGAAGCTGCTTTGGGACATTTGCTTTTTGTCAATCTTCCTAAAAACTTGAACCACAGTGGTTCTGGGGGTACACAGACAACACAGGTCTCTGCTGAATAAATAAAGGATTGGAAGCTCAACTCCTCCACAACCCTATTTGGAGATGAACATAGGTGTTTTGATCAGTGACAATAGGCTCATGACTTGATGAGTGACTTTTTTTTTAGAGCATTTTTTTTTTTACTCTTGTAAGTCATCCAGCCTAAAGCATCACTTCTCCTGAGTAGAGGAAGGACTGCTATTTGTAGGTATGAAATTCTGAGAGAGAAAAGAGGGGGAAGGAAGGAGGTGGGGTGTGTTGATGTAGGTAGGATGTGAAATGTCCTCCTTTGGTTCACCTGTTTGAACAGTTGGTTTCAGCAGATGGCGCTGTCCGGGAAGGTAGTAGACCTTCAGGAGTCAGAGCCTTACAGAAGTGGTTCACTGGGGTGGCCTCTCTCTCTTCATTCGTGATCCAGTCACCATGCTTTTCCTGCCTGCTACACACCTGGACGGAATGTATTCCTCTAGAACTGTAAGCCAAACTGGTCCCTTTCTCCCGTAAGCTGTTCTTGTTAGGGTATGTTATCACCACAAGAAGTAAGTGGGTAGGGAACAGGCCTAAATCGGAGGCCTAGATTGGCTTTCACTTAAATGTTTACATGTAGATGGGTTCTTGCCTCTTCTTTCCAGTTTTTCCCCAAATCTAGCACTCCCAACAGTCTTGCAGTGATGTAATACTGTGAAAACCACAATTAAGTATGAATTGTTCAGAACATGAAACAACAGGCAAAGTGTTATCAGGCTAAGGCGGAGCACCTTACACCTTTCCCACTTGTGACCACTTTTAACTAGAGAAAAGTTTTGGTGTCTCCAACTCTTTTAGTTGCATAAAATAGGTCTGCTAATGAAATATTTACTGATAATAAATGATTGGTTACAAAGCAAAATTCTGTTCGCAGACAACAAAATAAAACAAAACAAGAACCAAACCAAAACAAAGCCAAAACAAACATACACACACAATTAACACAATGTTTTGTTATACATAAGATTTTACCATTTAAGAGTCAAGCAAATTTAAACACTAATGATGTGGATGTGTTTGTTCGCATGACAAATTAGATCTTGCCTCAATATTTGTTATTGTAGGGCATAGATCATTGTCAATAGTTTTCATGGTCAACAGTGATTTTTGTCTTTTGTTCATCAATTCTAAGAACACTGCACTGTATAAATCTACAGCATAGAAGGGCATAAGGGTATTGAGGGTCATTTCAGAAACTGTTAGGAATTTTATCCTAATCTTATTACCCAATTTATTTAGTGAAACTCCAATCAGCAATTCCAAAAATATGTATTTTTTAAATCAATACTCTAACACAACACAGATACACTATTTAGATACTTACATACTGAACAATGACAATAGCAAATATTCAAAGTATTTGTTTTTCAGAATTAAACCATTATGTTTCTGATGGCACAAAACTTTGTATGTATAGTGAATAGACTGCAATTCATTATGTGTAGAGTTTATAGATCTGAGCAGGGGCATTTCAGGCAATGCTTGTTAGTATTTAGTGTTCTATGGTACGATTTCATGCACAGTACATAGCAGGTGTACTGTGGACTTAGAATCAAGGATGCACTAAGGTCTCTAAGGTCACAGGATGCCACATGAGCGAACAATGACAGAAACATTTCAGACTCATTATGTGTTTGATGCTGATGGCTGTATGTTCAGAAACCTTTCAGTGTTGACACTCTTTTTACAACCCCACATCCAGCTATGTCATTGTACGAGGTTACTGTGCACCACTGAAGAAGATTTGGCCTAAGCTGTCCTGAAGCGACAAAAAGCACCCACGTGTCAGTGGTTCTGTTTTCTTGTTCAAGTCCACTGCAGGTCTCCACAAATTCTCCAGGGAATACTAATTATGACTTAGCGATGGTTGCTCATGTGTACTTACCTTCTGTTACTATAGCACTAGGCCCTGCCACTGACATACTCTAGATTGGCAGAGAATCCTTGGAATCCAATGGCCCATGCTGTGTTACTTTACTTTGATCCTTTAGATCTAGTTGTGAGGCCATGCCTTACTGCAAGTGAACTGAGAAGTAACTCTTCAGAGTTCCCAGAGGAAGACAGAGTGTGATGAACGCCATCTTAGGGACAGGACAGGTGTTTGAAGCAATCCTGGGAGAGTATTTCTCTGTATCTTTATAACAATGGTTTGAATTTGAGGTTCTTTGGCAATCTGAGGTCAAGATCAAATAACTGTATGTCCTTCTTGCTGAATTCTTCCAAGTCAGGCTTGATTAAAAGCCTGGGATGTTCAGGATACCATCAAACAGAAACAGCCAATATGCCATGTAAATGTGGGCTTCTGAGACTGACACCTCATTCGGCAGTGCATAATAAAGCTTTGAATGAATGTTGGATGGATGAGTGGATTGTTCTTGGAAACATCCTTCAAATTTAGACACTGTAATTGGATGTAATTTATCTTGGACATCTACTCTTATTCATTTTTTAAATGACTCTAAATGAAATTTTATATGAAAACAGGAAGCTGAAATCCCTGTGCATTCCCTGGGTGGAATTTTTTTTTTTTTTTTTTTTTTTTTTGCCGGGATACTACCAGGAGGCCCTCTAACAAAAGAGAAAGAAACATTTCACATGAAAGGTCTGAGACTTGCTGTCAATATGCAAGACCTGACCATTTTCCGGTTCCCTTTCTCAACAGTAGTCATCATGAGAGAAGGTCTTTCTGTGTGTGTGTGTGGGGGGGGGTGTGTGTGTGGGTGTGTGTGTGTGT
>JADRCD010178507.1:25605-47802 GCA_019843815.1 Montemys delectorum
TGTGTGTGTGTGTGTGTGTGTGTGTGTGTGTGTGTGTGTGTGTGTTTTAATGACAACGCCACTGCTCTGACAGCTTGCTCCCCAGGGAAGAGATATTGTGGGTAGTTTTAAAGCCTAGATGTTTCCAAAGTCCTTTTCTTCCACTGGTCCCCAAGCAGTGTGTCTGGAGTGGGGCAATGCTGCTTGCCACTGTGGCAGCTGGGAGTTTGACAGTGTTATGAAGAATTGCAACTGTTGATCAGTGGATTGTTACAGTGTTGATGACAGCATTGCAAATTAATTCTGAAATTAACTGAGGGGACATGAAGAGGTCCCATTGCTAATCTGAGAGAAGAGGGCAGAGTAGAAATTACCAGTGGAGCTGAGTGAACTGGCAGAACACATTGAGAAAATCCTGGCTAGTGATCCAGGTGGCAGGAATACTCTCCATTCTGGGGTTTGTCTAAGTAGAGTCGGTGGCTGAGAGATACATGAAAAAGAGTTATGACTGAATGTTTTCAGTATTTTGTTATTTTAGAAATGATTTATTGAACTCATTGCATCTCAGAAAGGAGAATTAATAGGCTGCTATTTTCCTTCTGTTTCAAAATTAACCCACTGTTTTACAAAACAGAAACCACTTTTGGTTTCTCCTGCCTCTTTCCGGCTCTGAAGCAGAATTCTGTCGTTCTCACCTGGATGCATCTTCTGGTTCTCAGGGTTATTTTGGCTACGTGTGCAGACTGCCATGTACCGGAAACCAGAGGTATCCTTCACCAGTGGCCATTAGCATATGCTTTTCCTAAGGTTCCATGTACTTATTCTGAGCATGTGCCTTTTACAATGCAGAACACAAGAGACTTGTTTTGTAAGATTAATGAAGGTCACCAAAATTCTCAAAAGTATTCTGATAATTAAGGCTTTGTTTATCAAAAACAAGTTATATTAAGAGCAAAAAGATTCATGGTAATTATTCATAATCTTAACAATTCAAGTGTAGCCACCTCATTTGTGCATTTAATTCTTCTTGTTAATGTTTTGCATAAATCTGCATAATTACTTGAGTTGCCTGTTGTAATTTTGACAGCTACTCAGTTCATGTGCACCAAAGTATATCAAAAGCTTGATGTGCTGAATATTTATAATTTTACGTATGTTCTTGGGATAATATTTTTTCAACAATATTTTTAGTTTTTATAAAATTGACACGGTATACTCAGAAACTTTGCCAAATGTAGCTGTCTAAAATAGAGAGCACATGAGGGAGGAGACATAACATTTAAAGGTATAGAACTTGTGCAGGACAAAGTTTCCCTGAATTTCAGATGAACTTGGCCTATCAAATCTCTCTCTCTAATTATCTCTCTCCCTCCCTTCCTCCCTCCCTCTCTGTCTCTGTCTGTCTGTCTGTCTGTTTCTCTCTCTCTCTCTCTCTCTCTCTCTCTCTCTCTCTCTCTCTCTCTGTCTCAGTACCTCCTGCAAAAGCCTTTAGGAAAACAAGAAGTCCCCTCCACCCCTATCTTCCTGTAATTATTTTGCAGGATCTGGAGAAACCAACTGCTCTCCTGTTGTTCCCCCCTCTGGATAACAATAACAGTCTGATTAGTAAGCAACCTAAGGAAAAACCCCTCAGCAAGCTCTCAAGTGTAGTCTTGAATTGCTACTTACATTCTGCAGGGAGCAGGGAGGAGACCACCATCATTTTATTATGAAGTTGCTATGGGGAAGGAGAGTGGTTGACTGAGGGTTTTTAGCAGGTGGATTTCCCACATAAGGTCCAAGACATAGTCACTACCAACCAGTGCGGTTACAGGGAAATAACCGAGAGCGACCTATTGATAAGGTGATATGATGCCCTTTCCACGTTCCTGATAGGAAGAGATTTTTATGGATTGAGAAAATTCTAACCTCTTCCAGATAAATGGTAACAGGCATGATTTCAAAATGATACCAGATGTTGTGGTTGTTTGTAAATATCTCGGTGCTTGTGAAATATTGAGACATTTCACGCCTAGATCTTTGAGGAAATTTTATTGTTTTGCTCAACTATACTTGGGGGAGTTTCTTCAGTCAAAGTTGTGAATTGATTGTACTGATACCAGAACTGCAGGAAGATACCGAAGCCTCCTCCTCTCTGAAATTCTAACAGATAGTTTTCAAGTACCTCCAAGTTTCTGTTTTGCCTGAAAACACTGTGGTTTCATCAGGTGGCAGGGAAGAACTAACCCTTTGCTTTGAAAGGTGCAGAAGGAGCTAAGACTCTCCCACATTCATCCTGTGACATCTGCATACCGTTATAAACAGGAGATCTAATTCCCCTGATTTGCTGGTAATCACTTGCCCCATGTTTATGTGTGATCTGCAATGAGATTAGACATTCAGCAGTGTTCATTTGCCATACACTGGTGTTTTTAACCATTACACTTCCTCCAAATGATTTAAACTTATTAGCCTTCTAGAACTAAATAAAATGTCAACATGTGTGCTCTTAGGATCACTTGAACAAGGAAGCCAGTGGATGAAAGGATGGCCTGAGGAGACAAAGACCATGTTCACATGTTAGAAATCAGCTTCTGTGTGATGGATATGAACTCCGAGAGCTTCCACCGAAACACATTGCTCCAGCAAGCTGCCCAGTCTACCTTTACTTTACTTCTCTCTTTAAGTTTCTCAGTGCAATGAGAGAATACTGAGAACACCAAATAAACTTGCTATGGGATTATTTTGAAAAATGGAAAAAAAACCCACCCAGAGATTCTGAAGATAAAATGTCAGATTCATCTGGCTTCCTGTTAAGTATATGTTTGTGTCTGTAATACATCTGTATGCCTGGATATAGAGTGTGGGTGTGCATGCTTGTGAGGTCGTTTGCAGTGCAGTTGTGTGCTTCTATTTTTCTCTTTGATGAACACTTGGATGTAAGTGAAAAATTAAAAGGTAGCTGTATACTTAGTATGTGTTGCACACAGTAGGGAACAAACATAAAAGCAGTGAAAAAGCCACAACATTGTAGCTATATGCATTAATTAAAAGAAGTTTGTTAAACTAAATTTGAAAAAAAACTTCTTTAATTGTGTTTACCCAAAAGCCTTTTCTTCCTAATTTAAATAGCATAAACATCTGGACTAAAGCAATATTAGAATCATGGCAGTAGTCAAGCAAATCTTGTGGAAAATAATGAAATTAGATCCCTGGTGTTGTGACAGAGGAAGGGCAGGATCCATCAGTTCGATGTTAATAAAATTTCCATGAATGACTGAATACAATTAAGAAATTGTCAGTTGCAGCAATGAACTTTTGTAGCTCATAGATGTTTGCATCATTTGATTATGCTGGCAATTTAAAATTGTTTGTTAGTGTCTGTGTTGGGATATTAATTATGACCTTTATTACAGCCCATATAGCAAGAAGCAAACTGTGTTGTACTAAAGGAGCTGAACTATTTAGAGAGGGGTCTGTGGGGTTGGGGGCTACCAGAACCCTTTTAAAGTAGAAATGATTTTTAAAAGATGAATCGTTGGGCAACAACAGGGATGAGTAAGCCTTTTAATACAAGAATTTCTTTTTAATAGTGTTTTAACAGTTTTAATTGCTAACAACATCTGTAAAACTGGGAAAAAAGCATTTTTAACTGTGACTCTAAGATAAGCTTTCCCTGTTCAGGAAGAGAAAACAATTATTCATTGGTTAATTAGCTGTAAACAACTTTTAAAAGACACATCCATTATATATGTAATTATTTGAAAAAAAAGGCCTTTAATGTTATTTGTACTAATGCATAATTATTAGTGCTTGCTAAAAGGATTAACAGTACTTAGATGACCACCATTATTGAAGAGGAGCACAGTGAAGAAATGAGATTAGCATCAGCCAGGAATGTGTGATGATGAATTGGAGAATGGGTTTTCCTTTTGTTTCCCTTCTGTACTCCTTGGGAGAGTTCATGTGGAGTCATATTACATTTTCAAGCACCATTTTCCACATGGTATTTTCTCATCTATATTGTTTCAATACAAAAAGAAAACACCTCAGTAGATTAGTGTATATTCCTAAGAATTAGACTGCTGCTAAAATGTATTTATTCACTTTTACCTGTGAGTGCTTTATTTTTCCTTAAGTTAACAGTGAATTATAGTTTAAGCCAATGGTTATTCAAAGACTGAAGCTATTACTTTAAGATGGTGAGCTCTTTAGCCTCATTTGTACTCATTCTAGCCTCCTATTATGCTGATTATGCCAGCTTATTGGACTTAGGTGATGTTCCCCACCATTGGGAGGGACAAGTCCAATAAAACAGAACCAGTTTGGCCTTGCAGTCTTAGCTGAGAAGTTTACTGCTGATTTCCTTGTGGGGGTCAGTGTTTTAGGGTAAAAGAGAACACTGCGGACAGTTAATGTCTATGTTAACTGTTTGGATATTGGCTTTCTGTCTCCGTCCTGTATGTCCACAGCTTCCTCTCTCTATTGCCTTTACTTACCTCAGGCTGATGTTATGAAGACTCTAAGTTGTCTATTTCATGCTGCAATGATATTGAGAGAGATCATTGCAGATCCTGGGGGCAAACCCAGGGCCTTTTGCTGCTATATACTTTGATGACCTCATCTTAGATGGTTTAAAGGTTAGTATAGATTTTTCTTACTTCAGACAGCTGGATTGCTTCAACCCAAGAGCCCTCCTTTATAGAAAGTAGTGAAGTGCTAGGCTCTGGTTTTAGGATATGCTCACCCATGTTCCCCAGGCTGCAGTTAAAATTTCAGTGGTTGTGACCCATCTTCTGTACCTCTCCTGAAGCTACATATTTCAAGTGGGAAGGCCACTGTGATGAGAGATTTTGCTGGGAGCACCATTTAGACAGAAAAGCCCTTGCATATTTCTCAGTAGTATAGCCTGTAAAGTCCTTGATCAAGTTTTCTGCCCCTCACCAAGGAGGTCAGGATCCTTGTGTGTCACTCAGAATTGAAGAGCTGTAGTGTATTGAGCTTAAATTTTCCATGGCATTTGGCATGAGGGAAGATTTTTGTCTTCAGTGGTGCCTGCTTGGGCTGCCACATTGGCTGAAGGAGCCGAGCCCCAGGGGACCTTCATGTGGCATGCATTTAACTGGAAGGAGACGCAAACACTAGTCAGTGTGCTACATTATTAGAGCCATTCCTCCCAGTTGTTCTTCCACACCGAGTTCTGCCTGCACCCTAAATTTTTAAGAGCTGATATCAAGAAATTCACCTATACAACACATTCATGTCTTGTACATTTTTAAAATTTCAAATTCAAACCCAGCCCATGGCCTTTCACATAAGTGTGGTGAGAAATGGAGGCTGTGCCTGTTATTTTTCTTTAGAGAGAGAAATTATTCCATTTTCAGGGATTTGTGAATTTAAGCGGAGATGATTACCTAGAACATTGGGGTTTTGCAAATGGGAAGCCTTGTTGCTCAATTTACTAATTTATTTTGTGATCTGTGACTAAACTGAGTAAAAATGCAAATAGTACAAGGCCCTCTCTGTTTTATCACCGGATCAGTTTACTGATGGGAGGATCAGAGTCACTAAACACGAGACACTCGCGATTCCTAAGTAGTCCGGCTTTAAGAGCAGCTAAAGTGAAGACTCTGGGAAGATTGCTGTGATGCACACAGGGAGGTTTAAATGAGATCTACTTATTTATTTTAGGTTTAAAATGAAGTGTCTCCAGTTCAGTTTTATTGGCCTTTGTGACAGCACAAACAGGTCTGTACCTATCACAAGCAACAATAAACTGTGTTGCTGAGAGGTGGCAAATTCACCCAAAGAGAAAAGCATTTGGCAAAGGCTGAGCGAATACTGCTGCTGCTTTTAGAGGGACTCTGTTAAATCCTTTGTCAACTGCTAGCTCTTCAAAGCTGAAAATCACATTTTTATGCTTTTTCTTTTATCTTTTCTTTTCTTTTCTTTTTTTGCTTTTGGTAAGGATCACATCAGTATCCTTCAGTGTTTGTGATACTAAAATAATTCATGAAAATGTATTTCTTTCACATGTATATATTAGTATATTCAAAGAAATAAGCTCATCAAGGGGAAATCAGTGAGCGTGTTTACTGTGGTACAGTGCATTGCTATGTATGTTTAGAAATTCTGGAGGTGTTTGCCAAATAAAATTCTTATATGCTTTAATCAGTCTTCAACATGTGATTTCTTCTGAAATATAGGAGAGGAAGTATGGAATTCTAAATGATCTTATATAGTTTAAAATAACTTTATGTTGAAAGGACAGGGCAGGAGCCACATTTCCAAACAGGAAACCTGATCCCCAAAGGCTCAAAAAACCCAGATTTGTCATCTTACCCTTCTGACATGAAAATGTCTGATTGGCTTAACAGTTGTTGCATTTTCTCTTCCAAATGTCTTTTCTTTAAAAAATATTGACTCAGACTAAGCAACACAGTTATTTTTGCAATAGGTCAAAGGTAGGGTTGTATGAAGTTTACACAGGCAGGTCTACTATCCCTTCCTTAGAACCCCTGGGGCAGGTGTATTTCTGCATTCAGGAAATTTCTTTTAGAAAGGTAATATGGTACACATACTACAGATTATGCAATATTCCAGCTGGGTCTGGGGCAGCACCCTATAATCAAACACATTCATGTTTCAGCATTGAAATGTATGAATATTCACACTGAGTGGGATAAATAAAGATTCAAAATAATCTTCTTGAAATTAGTTCAGGTCTGGTTTTGCTGCCACATGAGTTATGAAAAGCCTTTGAAAGCTTTTTGTTTTTAGAGCTGCAGATGGAAGACCGTGGGCCAGTACTTCTCTACTTGTTCATCCCCTCCAGTTACCTTTGCTGACACGGTTTCTAAGTTTTATTTCATGTGGTCCAAAATGGGTTTCTGTAATGAAATAAACAAGTAAGGACAAATAACTTGCTGATAAACCCTTTCTTCTTTTGCAGAGCTGGGAATCAAACCCAGGAGCTCACACATGCTGCACAAGGCCTCTACCAATGAAATATACTTCCAGCCTTAGATTTTTTTTTTTTAAAGTAAAAAGTCAAGAAGTGTTTTTGGTTAAAAAATATGAGCAAAACTTTGTGCTGGGTGGCTGGGGGTATGCTGGAGTAGTGAAATAGTCCGCATCCTGGTAGAATAAATAATGGAATCATGCAGGCGAGGTGTATAAAACTCTCAGCTGGGTTGGTCCCTCTCTCCCCAACACGGCTTCTCATCTTCCTTTCTCTCTCCCTCTTTGGGGTATGTGTGTGTATAGATGCACATCACATACTTATAGACTACCCAATCCATATAAATAAGTGCTGGATTAAATGTTCCAAATAGTGCATGCTCTCCATCTTCGGTGGCATGTAGGTTTCAAATCACCTGCTGAACCCTATTGATCGGCAGTTGTAATTGGGTGTTTTAATAATGCTGCCATGATAAGGGTGAGCTGAGCTCTAAGAGTCTCTTTATTGATAATGAACTTGAAGCATGGTAGTTGGGGGCCAATGAACAGGCATATGTTTACTGTTCTTAAAGTCATAGCCAGCTAGTGGAGATGAAGTTGTGTTGAAGGGGTCATACAGCTATGATTATTATCTTGATTATCATTCCTTAATTTAGTTCACGTTTTTGGTAAAATGTAATGCCATGGAGGAGGTTGTTTTAGAAGTATGACTGATGACTAAAACTAAAAGAACCTCTCAGTAATTATGACCCAGGTGCTTCTCCTGCTACGTGCTGCAATGCTATAATCGAAGTGAATCTGCAACAAAGCCATTCATTGAAGTAAACTAGATTATGATCGCATTGATTATTATTTGAGGTTCTCTTCCACATAGTTTTTCCCTTTTTACTTTTCTTATGCTTTTGTATGAATTATAGAATGCATCAATGCTAGGTAAACATGAGCAATCCCTACAGTTGTTACCCTCATACTGCCTTCTTTTGTGTTTCATTCCCTCTCTTCTAGTGTTTTTGGGGCCTGATTCTCATGTGATGTGTTAGAGCAGGAAAGCTTGATGATTCCCCTGTTTGTGTGGTTTGGTTTAGTTTTAGGAAAATTTGCATGACTCTAGTCCCACTGTGTATCTGTGTATTGATGCCAAGTCTTAGTCTACTTTCTGAAATATGTAATTATCATGAACACAGGATGTTGGGAAGAACCACACTCCAATACAGTTGTTATGTGATGGGGCTAGAGATATGACTGAGCTGACAAAGGCTAGGCTCAGAATATAAACATCTACAGTTGGTAGAAGAAGTATGCATGTTTAGATGTGGCAAGTGTTCATTAATAGCAAAGATCCAAAACTTCACAGAGCTTTCCTGTCTCCCTTACTAAAGCATTCTCATATATGGGACTTTCCCTTTCCTTGGGAGTTTGACCTCTTTCCACAAGAATTGAGCCTTGCCACAAGCTTTCTTCCAACCTACCTGTAATATCTAGAGATTTTATTTGAGATTTTATTTTGTCCTTAAGTTGCATTCTCAAATTTGAGAGCAAGAAATTATTTTAGTTGTGTAATTTATACCAGATTTCTCAGGTTCATAGTAACATTTTTGGTGATGCAATGTTATATCATTAACAAATACTGAGCTGAATATTTTAAATGAATTCTGAAAAGTTCAGAGTTCCCTGCTGCCTGTGTGAAAGGTTAGGCCATCACATTTAAAATAAGACAAAGTAGAATAATAGAGGAGCCACAGGCATCTTTTATTTCTCTGTCTTGGAGAAGCAGCAGCAGGGATCAAAGAGCTTAACTCTAACACTGCCCTCCCGACCTGCCTTGTACCTCCCTGGGCATGAGAATGGACAATCCAAGAGACCTGAAGAACTGTGCTCATCCAAATTCTTTGAACATCAAACCAAGCAATCATTTCTGTACTCAGGGGAAGCTGATTCATTGCTGGCCAAAATGGCAATGCAGGCAACCAAATGAAATGGATTATAAAATTTGATTGGTATAAGAAATCAAAGTTAAAATGTCCCATCGTGCATTTAATACTGATCTGGGAAATAGTGATCAGACAGTGTAGAAACATAATTTATTCTTGCCAAAAAATAGAATATTGACTTATATGCAGAAGTGTTTAAAGATAGGACAAAGCTAGCACATTTATGTAACTATCAATTAACAGTTGAAATTTAAAATCATTACAACTGCATTAATTTTAGCTATATATATATTAAGCATATATTTTAAATTTAGACTGACTTTGAGACACTATGTGCATATAAAACAAATAACTATGTTTTATATGTTTAATGAATAAAGCAAAGGGAATTACATCTTAAGAGTTAGGGATGAGTTCCATTGGCTGAGCATCTAACTTATGTAAAGACCCAGGTTCAATATGCCCCCTCCATGACAAAAGTGTATCTTGATGTCTCTTCCAGTTTTGAGTTTATTGGGTCATTTTGGAAATCTGAAAAATTCATGGAACATACTGCCTCTGGGAGGGATTCATGAGGATTAAAATGACTTTTAGGAATATATCAAGTAAAACAAAAATTTAGATTTAAACATTTACTTGATTTAAGGCATATCATTTTTAGATCTTTATACTACCTAAAAGCAAGCTCATAAGTCTTAAATGCATATGATTTCACTTAAGAATACACTCCATCCTGTTAATGCATTTTCTTTTAATGTTTTTTTCCCTTGTGCTGAGGTATATATGCGTGTTGACTCAGATGGGTTTGTTGGTGATGATAATTACATTTTCAGTACTTTCTGTTTAAAGCTGTGAAATCAGATCCTTCTGTGCAGTGACTTACATCTGAATTCGTCAACAGCCTGCCGATGCCATGTGCATGTGTCTCCATGGAGAGAGTGACCACGCCAGCTCTCAGGATGTCTGTGCATTCCAACCACAGGGACTGTGTGTGATCAAAGACTACATGCTGTCTCTGAACTTTACTTGGAAGCTTGCCTCAATAGACATACCTCCCACATGCCACAGATAGTCATAGGGCTTGGGCACAGTAAGAATGACTGTTGCTGACACAGAGGAATTCTGTGCTCGCAGAGCACTCCACAGTCCAGTAGGCCAGAAAGTCTATATGCACCTCTTCCCTCATGTGTATACATTGCTGAGGTCTGAGGACTAGCCCAGTTTCCCTGAAGGCATCACTTCTATGATGGTCAAGCCTCATTTTGTTATTCTTTTTTTCTTTTTAAGTTACTTGTTTTTGTCATGTACATAAGTCAAGTCAAGACAGTAAATTACGAGGCACTCAATAAAGTGTTTAATCAGTTCATAAATAAGTGGATGGCTTTTGAAACTGAGCAAGATTTGTAGATGAAATTCAATGACGGTGTGTGTTGCTAATGCACATGACTGGCTGGAGAAAAAGATGTATAAACTAGTTGTTTTCCCTCTAGAAAGCTTAGTGTCTAGGCTGACTAAAACTAACACTGAGCAGCAAATAACCAGTACCTGTGTGTGAAGTGACTGGCACAAAAGGTTTTTTAATTTTTCTTCACACAGAGCCAAAAGCACTCATAAATGGGCAAACAGCATTCTCTGAACTGATGTGGGTCATGGGTAGGTTTCATGCTTTCCTAAGCAAATCATAGCTCTCTTCGTGCTTGAGTTTAAGTGGTTGTAGTATTCTGGTGACCAATGTAGACGGTCTGGGCCCTGATTCGGTTAGCTGTCTTCCACATTCAAAGTCTTACCTGATATTTAGCAGTCTCTAGGAAGATGCTAGTGACAAACATGGAATCTCCAACCTCACCCTGGACCTATTCACTCAGAGCCTTTACTTTTAGGGGGTGACCCTTAGGTATGAGCATTTAAAATGCAATTGGTGGAATCTAATGCTTAGACTATCGACTGGCACATCACCAGACAATCTTAATACTAAGTGAAATTTTCAAAGAATAAATAAGATATTATTTATTCGTAATTGAAGGTTCTCAGCCTACAATTTCCTACCTTGATTCTGTAAATTTAATGGTTCTAGTTATCTTTTTTAAATTTACAGCACACTTTATCATTGCATTTTTTTTCAAAATGATGGGTTGAAATGACTTCTATTTAGTTATATATTATTGGACTGGAGGTTCTCAGCCTTAGCTATGAAGCAGAAAAACCAAGCTCCAATGGCCTGTGCTGAATCCATATTAATTAAGCTAGAATCTTCAGGGTTTAGGTCTAGGTACTGATCATTTTAGAGGTCTCTCCAGCTGATTCTAACCTTCATTGAGGTTTGAGAAATCACTGGCCAAGCCAATAAGGCACAAGAGTTTTAAAGCCACTACAGACAGTCCCAATAGGATCTGTAAATTCCCTGCAGGTTTGCATCTAACCTACTTCCTAAATTGATTTCAGGCCAACAGTGAAGAACTTATTATATACATACTTGTAGCAATATATTAGTTAGTTATATCTAACGAAGTCATTGCCTTACTGGAATATGTTGAATTCAAACAAGGGGACATTACCCAGACACAGTTGATTTGGCCTGAAATTCATTAGTTCATTGTAAGTGCTGTTTATGAACACCCAAGTAGGCGTTTCCTAAAATTATGCACAGAAATTTGGTTTGTCATTCAGATATCATGTATGTGAACCCGCAAGGCAGGCAAACATAGAACACACATGTACACATGTATATGTATGTATTCATTTCTGTTTCTTGAGTGGAAGAATTAGCCTTCTAAATTGAGGTTTAAAAACTGGGTCTTCCTCGTTGTCTGCTTCTGCTTGAAAATTCTTTCATTTTTATTATGCAGACATCTAAAAATATAAAATCAGGTAAGACTTATTTCTGCTCCCTCCCCCATCCCACATTTTTTAATGTGCAAAAATCCTGGGATAAATACCCGTGAGTAAGAAAATTTAAGTGCCTACCCTGACAGTCTCAAATAATTTATAGCACAGTCAGACAGACAAATTGTGCTGATTGTCTGTATTTCTTTAAAGAAAGAAAGAATGTGGGAGAGAGCAGGGAGGAAGTGTGGCCCGGAGACGAGAGTAAATCACAAAAGTGATCTCAAGTGAGCAGAGATAGATTTCTGGAATACAGTGTGCAATGAAACCACTGACCTCTTATACATGGGTTCATGTCTTTTTCTACAGAAACAGATGGGTAATAGCGTAATGCTGAAATCATGCTCGACATAATATGGACCTAGTGATTGCAGACCTGATTGCTTGCCATATGGTTGCTGAAGGGTTGAGGAGAAAATGAGATGATATGCAAACCTTTAAAAGCAACATTGTTATTGAATGGCCATTACATTAAAAGCCAAACTCTGCAAATGAAGGCAAGAAGTGCAGTGAATAATGATGACATCACATAACAGGAAAGGCATCGGGGCATTGTATGTATTTTGCTGTACATATGCAAACTACAAGCACACTACTTATTTTTGTCACTTTCCCTGATGATATGGACACAAGAGAGTAAGGTGGTAGGACAGAAATGCCTGTAGGGTAGAAATAGTGTGCGTGTGTGTGTGTGTGTGTGTGTGTGTGTGTGTGTGTATGTGTGTGCTTGAACAAGTATGCCAAATGTTGGGGGACTGCTGCATTCACTAACTAGATCAGAGAGAGGAGACCATGTTTGTTCCAGAGGAAACTAGATTTGACTCAAGATTCTCCATCTGGAATGTGAGGATCCTCTCTGATATTGAGTGTCTCAGCAAGAAGCTGCTGGGGAAAACCTGCCTGAGAGTTCAGTGTGTAAGGGATAGAAAGCATTTGCGCCTTGTGTTTCCTCACACAGGCTTTGCTGCTCTTGATGTCTGGGAGCAGGTGTGTGGGATAAGGTAGAAGCCATTTCCCAGAGCGCATCACAGTTGAATTGAGCAGCTGTGTTGTTTCCTATAGTTTTGTTTTCAGCATTTTATGGGAGGAGAGATAAGATTTTTTTCTTTCAAATATTTTTATTAGCTTGCTTCAAATTTGCATACACCTCATTTCCTGTCTCTTTAATGAATATCTTTCAATCGTGCAAAAATCTTAAGGGTTTGTGCTCAGAAATGGACTCAAATACATTAAGCTAAACCTACTTAGAATGTGTGGAGGGTAATGAGGTGAGAGGCGAAAATTCAGTCCTTTCGTGAGGAATCTGAAGTATCTAATTTTATTTTAGCATGTAAGAGCTACCAATTAAGACCAACTATTCAAACTTAATATGGATTATGATCATAGCAAATCTAGGGGGACTTGGGGAAATCTCTATTCCCTTGTGCCTTCCCTTGAAGTTCCGTTCTTCAAGGCACATTTGTATATAACATTCAGCCAATGCATTTTACTGTGAATTCATTTGCTCATTACATCTATGTTCTCTTTAAATTTCTAAGTATTAACCAGTAAGATGAACTGGTGCCTGTGTTGTTTGCTTCTATTTTCATTATGTCCGACTTCTCCTCAGCAAATCTATTGCTTTGATTCATATTCCTGGAAGCAGAGATGTTCCCTGGGAGCTTTAAAGAAGAAACAAATTCCTGCTGGCAGGGGCTTGAGCCTCTTACGAACATTGTAGTTGCCCATTGTTAGTAAAAGTTTATGTGGAGAAAGAGGTAGACTCTGGCTAGTGTGAGATGTGTGGATACTATTTCATTTATCTTTATTTTTGTTCCCAACTGTTAAAGACACTTCAGAAAGCAAGCTTGTAAGTTGGAAGTCCATCTATCCACAGGCTATGTTCTTAATAGCTTAATTCACGGTTTCCCAGGCTTTCTGATCCAAGTCTATCTCAATGATAGTATACTTTTTATCTCTGATAATTTCTAGATTTAGTTATCATCTGCATCCTGTACACACGTGCTTCGGTTTGGAAGGAGTACTTGTCCAGCCCTGAAATACCATTTGTTTTGCTCAGAGAGTCAGAGATAAGACAGTGGTGTTCAAAGGGCTTGTGACCACTTAAATGAACCTCATTATTGTTAGGCATTTCATCTGCCTTCTTACCCTATTACTTCTGCTGCCTAAGAAAATACAAGTGTAGTATAGTATTTAAGACATAGCCAGAGTTCTCTTTTTCTTCCCAGTGATGAGAAACATTTTCTTCTTGCCTAGAAAGCTAATTTCTATACAGCTTGACTAGTGGCGTATCTCCTGTGTGGCAGAAATAAGTTTTGCATAACTTTTAAGCACCCAGGCTGACCTATTTAACAGACACTTAGTGCTACAGTGCTCCATAATGTATTTAGGTCAAGCACTTTGTCTAAGCTTCTCATCAGTCTTGGACTAGTCTTTCTCTCTGTGAAAACTTCAGGTCTATCCTAGGTATAGAAGCTGGCCAAGGCATGTTACCTGATATCAGAATGGAATAAATCCCCTATAACATAATTATCATGCTACCCAATGATAGCACCAAGTTAAAAAGGCAACTAAGGTTTTGATGAAATATCTGCCTCAGTGATTTTCCTCTGAGGAATCAGAGTGGCAGTGTAAGCAGACACGATGACTAATAGAGTCCGTGGAGTTAAAATGCTTCCAAATTCCTGTGCTATTTGGAATACTTTCCGAAGATTAAAGAAAGTTTTGGCTTGCTATCATATTGGGGGTAAATTTTTGTTTGGGAAGTTAAATGAGTAAGTCTTGATATCCTCTCAACCATTAGATTATTTTTTTCCCTTTCCTAGCATATTCCTTAGAGAAAAAGAGAGAACTAAATACAAGCTATGTCATTATCCTATCATATTTGAAATGAACCACAAGAAGGCTCAGAATGATAGCTCATTGCTTCTGAGATTCTTAAATTGGAAATATGAATTTGTTATCAATTTAAAGTTATTTTAAAGAAGGATGTAGCAATATTTACCAAGGTCTACTTTATCCTTAAATGGGAACCCTTTTGTTTTTCAAAGAAATGACACTAATAATAACCTCCTTTTTGGTCTTTATACTCAGAACCATATTCACTTCTCCAAGATCTAAAACAATTGCGTAAGCTTTCGGTCAACTTGTATTTGGGAGAGATGAAGAAAATACTTCTAACATAATCCATTAGCTTTGGTATGTTATACACTATTATTCCCATTTTATTGCTTACAAAACTAAGATCTTACCAAGAACACATTTACAGAAGATGTGTCTGGGTGAGAAATCTGTTCTCCTGCCTCCCCTCAGGGGTGCCTTGGCTACAGCACTGGGCTGTAAAACCAGTGGATCTCAATTCTGGCAGTGCATAACAGTCACCTGGGGAGCTCTTGAAACAATACCAGTGCTGGGCCCCACCCCACACCATTAAGTCAGGATCTCTGGGGATAAAGCCTGGACAAGGATGGCTTCCGAAAAGCTCTCCAGCTGATTCCGATTGTGTAGCCTGGGCTGAGAGCACTATTTTAAATTAAACAGCATCCACATTCATCCAGATTCTAAAGCAATAATAGGTTTTCCAACACCCACTGCGCTAGATGCAAATTGTCAACAGAAAATTAAGTATATCCAAATTATAAAATTCCTGTGGAAACTCCCTTACATAGAGAATGAGCACCTGACTAAGCCCTGGGTGGGTGAGCTCAGGCATGAGGTGACTGATCTGACAGCAATGACCCACAATGTCTCTCTTCTGTCCATGGTAAGGACTGTGGTGAGGAGGAGAAATGTACAGAGCCCTGGACCTGCTCACCCACTCTGCTCCTCCAGGATCAGCTCTTTCATGGACCAGTGAATGAATGGGTATAAAAATTCAATTCAAATAGAACATGTCTGACACTTGGAGGCCTGATATAATTGACAGCTGTAGTTCTTGCTTTAGGCCAGAGAGCAAAGCACCCAATTCTATAGTCGAAGCTTTTGTTTTTATCTATAAAAAGGACACATTAGAATGAGTATTACCCATATATTGCGCATCTAAAACCAAGTGTCGGTGGCCTTTTAGCAGCTTGCTATTGGATTGTGTGTTCTTTGCTAGCAGAGTCTATGACTGTTTTTTCCTAGGTGATTCTGGTGCTACCATACCAGGCTAGGTTGTTGCAGTGCGTGTAACTGTCTCAGCCATGGGCCAGTGTGCAAGAG
This sequence comes from Montemys delectorum, assembly GCA_019843815.1. NCBI lineage: Eukaryota > Metazoa > Chordata > Mammalia > Rodentia > Muridae > Montemys > Montemys delectorum. Next base: position 41,541 of record JADRCD010178507.1, read on the forward strand.
CTTGCCTCAGGACAGTGGCTGCAGCCAGTGAGTAGCTGAGCAGCCTCCTGTGAGCAGAGGAGTGTGCCTCACACGTCCCCTGTCCCATCATCTGCCTCTGGCTTCATAAAACAAGAGTTCTATACTTGTTTTTGCCTGTCTTCCAGGCAGAATGTGTAGAGTTATGCTTTCTATTTTTTTTTTTTCTGTAATGGTTGTTTCATTATTTTATATATTTGAAAATAGGTTTTATCAATTATAGCTGCAGTTTAATGTTTGGCTATTTGGTTTAACCAGGTAATTTATTGCCTTTTATTTTTCTTGATCTTGTCCCATTATTAGTGTGTGAGTGTGTGTGTGTGTGTGTGTGTGTGTGTGTGTGTGTGTGTCTCATATCCATGGAGAGTAACCCCTGTCCTGGTGCTTGCTAAGCACATACTTTACCATCAAGCTACATACTTCTTCCTTCCCTCTATTATCTATAAATGATACAGGTAATATACATTTAAATGAAATTGGCAGTGCACACTTTGAGGGACATTCTCAAGCACTTCCTCAACATGCAACTTGTTTTTGCATCTCTGTAGTGTCGATAATGACCCTGTCTGAGACTCTGTATAATAGTGACACTGCAGCTCTTAACCTCACTCTCTTGTAATCCAGCCCCTACAACCTGCACTGCTCTTAGTGGAGGCAAAGCCTGCCTCCTGAAGCCTTTGCTGCACTCCCAGGGCTGCATCTATGAGTCTTCATTTTGATTAACAGTCTTTCTTAGGGAGTGGGAGGCAGAGAGGAGCAGCTCAACTCTCTTTGAAGTGTGTGCTAAATGATTCACAACAGTGTGAATGAATCAATTTCTGCAAGCATTCCCAACCTTTTAAATATGTGCTCTGCCAAATCTTTGTTGGATTAAATTCAATTAAAAAAATGCAGCACCTTTCTGCATGCCACTTCTCTCCAAAAAACCCATACATATGTAGCCATTCTGATGTAACAACATCATGCTTACCCAGAGTTGTGTTTTGGGGAGACACTGAATATTAAATTATTAATAAATCATAATTTAAATATAGCATGTCCTGTTTCATACATATCATCTTTGCTGTTACTATTAAATTTACCTCAGGAGTCCCACATTGCTTATTTTTAAGAGACCAATAGAAAGAAATGAAACTGAGTTTTGGCACCTCCATTTAAGGCAAAATTGTGTCTCTCCATGAAGGGGATCACCTCATGTAGGATAGAGAGAAAAATGTTATTATTATTATTTATTTTAGTAATTCTTTATATACCTTCCAGGGAAAGTGAGATGTAATAAATTTTATTATACTCAGTTAACTATGTGCTTAGCCAGTTACTTCGTTTTAAAATGTATCCTTGTAGTTGATGGTCTGGGAACCAATTCTGATCATCAGATGATATGAGTCCATGTGAGAGCCAATAACTACAGAAAGGGAGTGCTGGCTTTATTTCAAGAGAAGTACCCTACATTCAGAGGCTGCCTTTACTTTGGCACTCCCTTTCCATGTGAGAGCTCATCCTTCAGAAGGATTTTTCCATCCTTCATTGTATCTGATTTGGGAATAGTCAAGCCTACAGTACCTAAAACTATAAAATTCCAAGGTCAGATTCTTTATGACCACTCATTCTATTTATGATTTCATCTTTCCTTTGTTATCACTACTGAGATCCAGTCATCCAACACCACCCCCCCACACACACACACACAAAGGCAGTTGAAAAAAGCTTGTTTCATTTTGTCAGAGGTCTTTCAAGGTCAGTCCTGCTGCACCTAGATCAGGGTGTGTCATAGAACCTATTAGTCATTGTTCTCACCTGCTTCAGAGCAGAATTCAAGAGGATGGACGCTGAGTCTGGAAATCTGTTACCAGGCTTACCAAATTCGCTCGAGGTTGAGCTATTGCTCTAGGCATTAAAGATTCTTTGAGTTATGTTTCTCAATCCTGAGTAAAAGCAGAGCATCTGCTGATTTCATGAATTCAGTACTGAACTACACAGATGAGCTTCCTTGAGTGATTGGTGCTTTAAAGAGGCTGAAAATACTGAGGAAGCAAAGCTGTCCCATGGTCTCAGCTAGTCCCTGGTGAACACACAAAAAGTTGCCTTCCATTACCCCATTTTTATATCTCATATATGTAATTTCTCTCTCCCCGGTGAAGAGATACCTCCTAGGCCAAGGATAATCTACAGAAAGGAGCCATCTATGACTCAGTACTCAGTGAGAAGCTCTCCTCTAGTGTGGGTGTCCTGAACCTTCTAATGGGATCAGGATGCAGATCCAAGATTACCCAATGCTTCCTTCTTCTCTTTCTCCTCTCTTTTCCTTATTCTTGTTTCGTTTCCTTGTGATTCTCTCTCTCTCTCTCTCTCTCTCTCTCTCTCTCTCACACACACACACACACACACACACACACACACACACACACACACGTCTCCTGCAAACAGTTCCTTTTGTTTGTATCTACATGGCTGACATCTGGATCATTTCCTAATGTTCAGTATTACTTCATGGCTTGAAGTTAGTTAACAAAATGCTGAGTTAACCCCTCAGATATGCTTAAGTCATGCTTAACCTCTCAGAACTGTGATTTCCTCACGTGTAGAAGGAGCTGTTGAAATGATGAATATGAGTAACATAGCCTCAGTATGGGACTGAGGGGATGATATATGTAAGAACTCTTTCTGCACAAACATAGGAAGCCTAATCCAGATCCCTCGAATCCATGTTAAAGGCTGGGAATGGTCATGATGTCTGCAACAGGAGGCAGAAGGATCTCTGGGGCTTGCTGGCTACCAGCACAGCTCCAGGATCACAAAGAAACCTTTTGCAGGGAAATAAAACGGGAAGGGAAGTGACAAAGTAGGACCTATAGCATCTTCCTCTGTCTTTCTTGTCCACATGGATATGTGCACTCGCACACATATCCATGCATACTCTGCATACATATACCATACCCACATTCCTTCCCTGCCACCTTCCCTCCCTCCCTCCCTCCCGCCCTCCCTCTCTCCCACCCCCTTTCTCTTAGTGACTTTATACATTTAGATTGTTTTTCCTATTAAGACTGGAATATCTAATTAGGACATTGACCAAAATTAGTGGTTCCAAGATAAATGGTGTTGCCCTTGAAAATTCTCATGTTATGTTCTTAGTTGCTGGAGTTTATTTTTTTTAAATATATCCCGTCATGCCCTAAGTGTATTTATAGCTAGTCTGGCTTTCACAACTTCACTTTATGTGCAGGGCTTGTACAAGTGGCTATTGTACACCAGCCAAGATGATTCACTTTTTATCACTAGATGGAAAACTCCTTTTAATGTAGTTCTGTCTTGAGGGATCTGTTTTCTGCTTCTGGTTAAATACCAGGGACACAGAAGGTGGTGTGGATGAATTGAAGATTCTGAGATGAGTAGTTCAAGTCTGTTTAAAAGTCTGAAACTTGGTGTGTGATGAAAAAGACAAGTGGTCCATTTGACAATAATGTCAGCTCACGTGTTTGTTTTCTCTTTACTTCTTACCCACAACCTTTAATACAGATGTGGGCTGGGAAAGAAAGTGTGCAAGACAGAGCAATAATGAATTTTCCTCGTTCTTTCTCCTATTGGCATTTGCTACCTTTTCAAACAGTTGTTGATTTATATGTGTTTTTTACCTGAGAGTTAAGGGGTAAGAAAGAGAGGGTATTTGGAATGTCATACACAGGGACATATTGCTGTCAAACATATTATTGAAGCTTGGAAAAATGAAATTGAAACAAAGAACACCTGCTACTTTAACTCATTTTAAAACACCATAATGTTCTTTATTTGCTGACTGGAAATATTGTGTTTTCAGAGGAGAGAAAGTGCTAATCTAAATGGAAGAAAATGTAATGATTCACTATGCAATGATATGAAGTAAGACTGTTTTAAATTGGCTATTTCGGTGCATGAGAGGTGGGCACTTTGTATGAAAACGTTTTTGCTCATCAGGTGGTGAGTATTGCTCTCAAATTGCAGAAAAGAGTAAACTCGGCTTGTCACTGACGATTTTTTTTATTGACATCTTTAGCTTGTCTTCATGCCAGTAATTAAATTGCTAATTATGTGTTACTGTTACAGTGGTCATGCTTTTATTACATAATTGCCTCAAGTTTAGCTCAAATCACCAACAATATTTATTTAACCTTTTTGTGCATTAGATAAATTTTACATATAAAAGCTTTAGACTGACTTCATTGACTCTGTTTTGATTAGCAAAATCAAAGGATTTGTAACCTTTCTTTTTCTGTACATGGAGTTTTGGTCATATTTTCAATAAGACTTCTGATAATTATTAATTTGAGCAATAGCAATCATTTGAAATAAAAGGAGAGAATACAAAGGAAACTTTTAAAAAACACAGATATTCTTCTAGAAAAGTAAAATGATCTCTCCTGAGTCATTGGAAATATAGAATTAATAATTTGATCATTAATACATGTTTGTCTTTGATTAAGTTTTGGTAACTTAGTCACCAAGGCTCTGCCTTCTCTTGGATCACAGGCACAATTTTGTCAGTGTTTCAATGTATTTCATATTTTTTCTTATTTGTTTATTTTACACAAACCATAAGAGACATTTTTCTTGGTGAAGATTGCCTCTTTATTTTATTTTGAAATATTTGTATATTTATTTCATTAAATGAGATAATGCTTTTTCTTATTAACATAATTTCCAGTACATTAAACATATTTCTCTACAGACAGAAGAGAGGAATCAAATTAAATGACAGCTAAATCACTTGCAGCAATTTCAACTGTTAAAAGAAATAAGTGTCTCTGTTTTCTTTGTGATCACAAGATGTGCTGTAAAGGGAAATGAAATCCTAAAGAAAGAGGAGAAAACATAAAGAAATAATGACTGACTTATTGCAGTAATACCATTGAGAGAAGAAAAATTCACTACAAATAAAAGGAAAATAATATAGTGGATTTGAAAGTTACCAAAATTCATTTCTTATTGATGAGTTCCCTGGAAGCTTAATGCTAAGTAAACTGATGAAAAAAATCAATGCAGTAACCCATGAATGATGAGAGTTGAAATAAATACTTTGCGTATGGAGGGCCATTATTCTAAATGTCTAATTTTTTAATAATTCATGTCTTTCTGTTTATAAAAAAGAGGAATTATTGCTTAGCAGACTCAAAATGCATGTAAAAAGCTTCTAGTAGAATCCCACACTTAGTAATAAGCACAGATGATAAGAGGGACCTTCTGATTTTAGGGTCATGGCCAGCTACATGTGGGTGTTTGAGGGCAAGGTGACTGACTGTGTGCCAGTGCATTTCATGTAGGACTTAGGCTTTATGGAACACAACCTGTCATCTAAAATGATGACTTTTAGATCACAGGAAGAGAAAAACTCAGAGTATATGCACATGTGTGAATGTATGTATGTATGTATGTGTATATAGCATGCCTGTCAATGTTCTGGAGGATGGTGGTGCTTTCTTAGGGAAATCAACACAGATACATACATGTAGAATGTATGTTTGCAGCCATGTTTGTGTGTGGTAAGTTTCATACTGCTCTAATACTGTGTTTAAATCAGAGCATAGATCTACCTGGTTTTTAATATTTAGAGATGGGATGCTCCACTTCTTTTTCTCTTTAACACATCTTAAAAATAAGTAGCTGGTTAATCTAATCGATTGTGCAGATGCAGCAGATTCTGTAAAGAACCTATCCCATCCATTTTTCCTAAATTGCTTCGGAGTGAATCAACCTTCTGCCATAGTTTATCCATAGACATCCCCTCTCAAGCATAGTCTTTCCTTTCTCTTCCCCAGGTAGCTCCAATCTCAACTCTCTCCTTACTTTCTTTGCTTTGCTTTCCTCCCATACATTTCCATGTCAACATGCTAAAATGTCTTTTGCTGTGGCTTCTGATTTGTCTTTATCATCTTCTGTCCCATTCTACTGCCCACCTCTTACCCTGACCCACTGGAAATTAAAATCTAAATCCTAACATGATTTCTCCTTTTGAATTACAGATACGTGAGTTGAATGCTCTCCTGAGAACATCTAACTGCCACTCCAGAATGGGATGAGTAAGGTAAGAATTGTCACTTCCCTGACATGTACAGGCCCTTTTGTTCCAAAGGTTCATAGCTTCCCACTCAGTACCAACTTTGAAACCATCTCTCAGACAGCTATTGTCTCAATATGGGACCTTATGAGGGTGTGTGGGAATGCAAGGCAAGAGACTGTGTGAGTCAGGGCTGCCCAGAGTTAGGGGGGG
>JADRCD010178513.1:3523-13732 GCA_019843815.1 Montemys delectorum
AAGAAGAAGAAGAAGAAGAAGAAGAAGAAGAAGAAGAAGAAGAAGAAACAAGAATTACTTTCAGAGATTGATGCTAAAAGTCAAAGCACTAATCTGCAAGTTCAAGAACAGAGTTTAGAAACATCAAAAATAAAGCGTTCTGAGCTTTACTTTCCCGTAAACACGGGGCTTCAACTTGGAGAGAAAGATAAAAACTAACTGTGTTTCCCCTTTCTTCTGTACAACCGGCTTTCCTATTGTTGTGGATTAATTTTGATGAATGGATCAATTTTTTTCTCTGCATTGCACTTTGTTTTCTTTTTCTTTGCTTTGTGAGTCCAAGGACTCAGAGATACAGAATCTGACTGTCCCCTGTGCTGGAACGAATTGTATTAGATGTATTTGAATAGTCAGGGGAAATACAAACCCGCACTTTCACCCCGTGCTTGCCCTGTTCTAACATCCATCTCAGTCTGACAGGCCGGCCTGGTTTCTGCCTTTGTAGCAGCAGGTTCATAGGCAGCCCTAGTTTCTGTGATGAAAAACCTCTACAGAAATCTCTAAGGTTTAAAAAAGAAATGGTCAGATTTCTGTTATTAAGCAGAACAGATTTTAATGCCAGTAGTAGTGGCTCTCAAACCTTCCTAATGCTACAACCTTTTAATACTATTCCGCAAGATGTAGTGACCCCCTACCATAAAATTATTTTTGTTGCTACTTCATAATTGCAATTTAGTACTGTTATGAATCATGATGTAAATATCTGACATGCAGGATATCTGATATGAGACCCTTGTAAAAGGGTTGTTTGACCCTCTAAGGGAAACACATTAAAAGGAAGACAAGGCCACAAACACCCCCCATTCAACTGAAGCAGTCTTGTGAATCTATATTAAGAACCTATTCTGGAAAGGTAACATCTCATCAAATCTTCTTATAGATGGGATTCACCTCTCCAGAACGGGTAAACACATGCTCGCCTGGTGATAAGTGTTCAGTGAGACACAGAGAGAGTCACCAAGGTGGAAAACCAGAAGTAGGCAAAGTCCCAAAGAGTCTCACACAGAAGGAAAGTCTCCCGACTCCGGTAGGACTGCACAGAAAATAAGCAAGGGACTCTTTAATCACATAATATTTGACTATGCTACACTAATCAAACAGAATCTGAAATTAATGCCCATCCTGTCCAAGATGGTTAGCAATTATTGATATCGCCTCTAACTCTATAATAAACCATCACCAAGTCTAAAAGCCCTTCCTAGGAAGAGAAGAATGGGAGACGATGGCGAGATGGCTCAGCAGTTAAGAGCATTCTGCGATTTCAGTGGAGGCAAGTTTGAGTCCCAGCAGCCACTTAATGACTCACAGCCACCTGTAACTCCAGTCGCAGGGGATCTGACACCTTCTCTGCAGGCACCAGGCATTCATGCACATGTTGCACAGACACACATGTGGGCAAAACACCTATAACCATAAAATAAAAATAAATAAACCTTGAAAGTGTGTGTGTGTGTGTGTGTGAGAGAGAGAGAGAGAGAGAGAGAGAGAGAGAGGGTGGGGGGATAAACCTCTGAAGTGTTTCAGAAGCCTCAGAAAGCATTGGAAGTCCTCATCATTAGCTTATATACAGAAATAATGATAAGGCTAAGCAGACTTCCTTGAGTAAAGGAGAAAGTGAAGACTCTGTAGTCAAGCAAATTGGCTGAGCTTTGACCATCATGCTAGATATCAATGCTGGCAGTGCTCTTCTGCCTTGAGTGAATGGTAAGGAAGGGGAACAAAATCAGTGGGCTTAATAAAAACCATTGTGTTACATGTACCTGTACTGAACCTGATGCTTTCTTGGTAAGGGAAAGCAAAATATTGGTAGTTTTTGATTGTTCTGGTTTTGGTTTTGGTTTTGGTTTTGGTTTTGGTTTTGGTTTTTTTTTTTTTTTTCTCTTCCAAAGATGCCATTCATGGTGTGGTCATGAAATCCACACATAAAGGTCTGAATAGTTTGTCACTCCACATTTACATGTACACACACACACACACATGCACACACACACACTCACACACACATCTATTAAAAGAATTAGAAGATCTACTAATATAAACCTTTGAATTTTGCCTCATTGCTGACAACTGATTATCCCCTTTCTAGGAGATCACAGGCCAAATCCCCCACCTAAAGGAAGACATAAAAACAGTATTGGGTCTCCTGCCTGTGTCCCAGCTACTCTGTAATCCAGCCCCCGGGCCAGGTAAACTCATTAGTGACAGCCCCACTGCTACCTGAAGTGTCCCAAGGAATCCATCCCAGGAGTAGCCTCTAACCATCTCTACAGTTTCAACTTCCCTGGCACAGGCAGAAAGGAGCTGGGTCTCCTTCTATCTCAATAAGCTCAATTCCTGTCAGGCTATCCATCTAAGTGGGGAAAGTCCCATGAGCCTTGAGGCCACCCTCTTCTGAGACTGTGAGTTTTCAGACACTTGGCTGGATCAGACTGTCTGAGAACAGAGTCCAGTACGAGCCAGAAAGGCTTCTCTGTTCTGCTTTGGCAAATATCAGATCTGCAGAGCACGCTCATCTTCCAGTGAAATAAGAAGGCAAGGTCCTTATGCAAACAAACCTCAGAACAAAAAGAAAAATATCCTCAGACAATGGAGGAAATTATAATGGACCAGTGCAAGAGGCAGTTAATGTGTCTCAAAATAAGTGGGAATTCCCTCCCTGCCGCTTCAGTCCTCAGAGAGGGCTGGCAAGTGCCATCCTCACACGTCTTGACATCAGCCCATGATCGTGTTCCTTCTAGCCCTACTAATTTAGAGCATTGACTGTATTCCCTGCTCCATAATTTAGCACGAATCTATTTCTCTGTTGTGTATCAAAAGAACACCAACTGACACAGGAACACTCTGAAAATTACTTCCAGCCTATAACCAGGAAAAAGAATGACAGAAATGACGCAGTCTTACATTTAAAGAGATGGAGAAAGGGCAGTGTTAAAAGAACTGAGCCAAGACAAAAGGAGATGTTTTGAATCCAAGGAGGGAGAAGAATAGACAGCTTCTAGATCTTGGGTATTTAAAGTATTATCATAAAATAAGCAATAATCATTCAAAGAGACCCAAATGCATGCATTTGCGGAGCTAGAGAAATAAATAAATTTATAAGGATCACAAATGTATTTACAAGTTTTTGAAAGATCATCTATCTCAGAATGAAGCAATACTCTACTGAATTTATCTTTTAAATCTTAAGTATTTTCAGTTCTCTTATTAGGATATGATTTATATAGTATGTCCATTTTAAGTATACAGTTCAGTGATTTCATTTACATTCTGCATTGTCACCATCTCAGTCATGATTCAGGACACTGTCACCAACCATAGATGGCTTCACACCTTTTTTTCCCCACTGCAGATCAAACCTAAGGCCTCTGAAACCCTGGGTAAGCACTGGACCACGACACTTCCCTCTCTGCTCTCACCTTCCTTTGCAATTCCCATCCGCCTTTCTTTTTCCATTTCATCTCATTTGGCTTGTGTCATTACAGTTTAGTTTTTCTCCTCTAGACTTTCAAGTAAACAATGTGATGGTATGCACCTTGGTTTGGGTTTTGTTCCTGCAAACTTTCTAATATGCATCCAGGTTTGGCACACATTGCAGTCTGTCCCTTTTTATCCTAAGGGAGTAGCCCATTCTATCAACACTGCACTTTGTTTTGTGATTCATATGCAGAACAACAGGTGGCTTGGTTTGTACTTTGAGCAATATTGAAAAGAAGTACGCTTCTAGATTGTTTATATCCAACCTGAACAAGTACATTTTATGTGTAGAATTATGTTTTAGGAATTTTTTTTTATATTGGGGTTAAAACTGGGTAAGAAATTGTCTGAGTTTTCAAAGCCATTGTACCATTTCACATGTCCACTGGTGGTATTTTAAAGTCTATGCCAAATCCTTAATACCATATTTTACAGTAAGTTTGTTCAATTGCTAACAGTTAGTCATGTTTATAAGTTGACTTCTTTCGAAACCAATGATTTCTGGTATGTTTCCATGTATGCTTTAAGAAATATCTACTCAAATTTTTTATTTGTTTTTATGAGTTCTTTACTTCTTATCACTAAAGAGAATGTCCCAGGTAGTTTAGCATCAACTTGATACAAGCCAGGGTTCTCTGAGAAGAGGGAACCACAACAGAGAAAATACCTCCATAAGACTGGTGCGACATTATCTTAATTAATAATTAGTGTGGGAAAGCCCAGCCCATTGGTGGCAAAGTCATCCCCTAGCAGATGGTCCTGGGTGGTAGAAGAAAGCAGGTTGGACAAGCCATAGAGATCAGGCCAGTAGGCTGCACTACCCCATGGCCTTTGCACCACGTCCTGTCTTGAGTCTCTGCACTGGCTTTCCTGGAAGAAGGAATAAGCTGTAAGATGAAATACACCCTTTCCTTCCTGAATCGCTTTTGGACATGGTGTTTCATGACAGCAATAGAAATCCTAACTAAGGCAATACGTTTTCATTGTTTGCTAAAGAAATCCTTTAGTAGATGCTCCTTTGGAATAATGTCTTCCTGTTCGTGCCTCTTTAGTCAGTCAATGGAATTCTTAAGAAGATGGATTACACAACTTGATAACAAGGACACAAACAACTGAATATGTAATAAAAGATGCTGGTGAGTTACAAAGAGGAGTAGACTGTAAGAATATCAAGTGGCTCTCTTCTCAGACCATCTCCATTCCTGTGAGACTCACCCTAACCTCATTTCTATCAAGGACCCTATAACCACTGCATGTGGCTCACATCCAGTACCTTCACAGTCTACTGTAGCCACCAAACTCAGCCCCTCCTCTAGGCCCACCCCATTCCTTTGTAACTTTCAGTTAGGGAAATACAAATCAAAACAACTTTGAGATTTCATTTCACCTGTCAGAATGGCTGAGATCAATAAAACAACGAACCACAAATGCTGCTGAGAATATGAGAAAAAAGTTAACTTTCCCTGTCATAAAATAGTGATTCATGTTTATAAGTTGACTTCTTTTACAACAAATGATTTCTAGTATGTCTCCATGTATCCTTTAAGAAATATCTATTTGATTTTTTTTTATTAATTTTTATGACTTCTCGACTTCTTATCACTAGGTTATAGAGAGTTTCTGCTGTTGGTGGTATCACAAACTGGCCCACCCACTCTGGAAACTAGCATAGGTAACTCTCAAAATGCCAAAAATAAATCTACCATATGACCTAGCTATACCACTCCTTGTCATATGGCCAAAGGGCTCAGCATCCTCCTTCATAGATACTTGTTTAGCCACATTCATTGCTGTTCTGCTCACACTAACTAGGGAATGAAAACAACCTAAATACCTCTCAACTGACAGATGAACAGTGAAAATGAGGTACATGTGCTACAAGAGAATTCTACTGCAATGTAATGAAAAATGAAATCATGTTGTATGCAGGTAAACAGAGGAAACTAGAATGGGTTACACAGAGTGAGGTAACCCAGATACAGAAAGGAAAATGCCAAATGTTCTCTCTAGTTTGTGGGTTCTAGTTCCAAACCTTTATGTGATTATATAATTTGGTGTAACAGCAGGAACCAGGAAAGGAAAAGAGACCATATTTGAAGGGGATCTGTAGAGAGGGGTATAGTAAGACATAGGTGTTATGACAGGGGGAAATTGAAAAGGGGAGGCTCTAACTGGAGAAGGAGAGGGAGGAAATCACAGGAGAAGAAGGAGGGGAAACTAATACCTGGGATGACTGAAAAGACGTAGCTAGTCATTATTTTATGTTTACCAAAAGTTATACAGAGATATGGATGTGTTTGGTGTGTATGTGTGTGTGTGTGTGTATGTGTGTGTGTATATAACACATAAGAAAGTCCCTCTCAAGTTGCTGGTTAGGAGGTGTCCAAGAAAAGTCCTCAGACAGAACAGGCCATTGTTGTTGCCCTTGGTTGGCTTTCAAACTTTGAAAGTAAAGCCCTATTGCTGAAGATACACTGCATTTTGACACGAGATTTAGAATAATTGTCTGAGTCTGATCTGGAAGACTCATCCGGGAGCAGTGACTCTCGTGGTATCATAAGGTTCGAGGCTGGCTACCAAGAGGGAGGGGCCTTCAGTATGTCCTGGCCAGCTTTAAAGCACATTAACCACAATGATCAACATTTCTTCAATAGCGAGACAGTGTGTTCTTAGAGACAAGTGACAGTGGTCTGATTTGACTTAGGGTCTCATGCAGCAGGAGGAAAATCATTCCTGGTACTTCAACTACAGATGCCTAGAGGGGACATAGCCCCCTGAAGAAATCCTGTTACCCTCACTTCTTAAACAAGGATGATATTCTAAATCTGTTCTACCTTTACACTCACAGGTGAAGATACATTTCACCAGTAATAAAAGAAGCTTCCAGAAGACCGGAAAGGAAACTCACAGCTAATCAAAATACTGGATACATCTACAACACAACTCCTGCACCTATGAGCCAGAGGAGCAAGAATTCAGCTGTGGCATTGTTCCTTCTACCTATGACAGGGAAGCTACAGTCATGAAAGCTGAACAACATGGCCATCTAAACAAGACCTGAGCAATTCCAGTGGTAGTTGACAGTCAACACAGATGGCGAAATCTCACCAGGTCTCATCCCTACACGGAAAGCTAAAGGCAATCAACCACTGCTGAGAGGGAAAGAATCAATCTTCTGACCCCTGATTAGTTATCCAATAACAAGTGGTCAACCCCATAAAAATATCCATCCAGGTAACAATGAAGGTGCCCAGTAGGTTGTATACATATATACATGTATATTTACAAATCTACAAATATTCATGTATACATATAACAGCAACAACCAAAGAGAAAGCCCCATTAATTTGGGGGGAATGGGGAGTAGATGGAAGGGGTAAGAGAGGAGATGGAGATGGAAAATGGTGTAGTTGTATTTTAATTAAATTTTAAAAACTAAGTGAACATTAAATGATGGTTATTTTCAATCAAATCATAGAATAAAAATTTTCAAACTTAGGGAGGTACAAGAGATCTAAAAAAACAAATACACAGGATCAGAAATGAACCTCTCCACACAATATACGATACTTAAAACATAAAAAAGAAAGGTTATTAAAAACTATAAGAGAGAAAGGTCAAATCACTCATGAAAGAAGCTTCATCACCATAATATTTGACTATCTGATAGAAACTTTTTTTCTTTAAGAATGTGTTTATTTTCATTTTTATTTGTATTTATATGTACATCTATATGTCCATGTATTCATGCATCTACACACACATACATACACATACATACACACACACACACACACACACACACACACACACTCACACAAACACACACATGGGCTCAGGTGCCCACAGAGGCCAGAAGCAGCAAGCACTTAACCATTGATCCATGTCTGCAGCCCCTAGATAGAAACTTCAAAGGACAAAGGTACCTGGAAATATACATCCCAAGTTCTCCATGATCATAACTGACAATGCACACTATCATTTCCAGGAAAACTATCTTTTAAAATTCAGGGAGAAGCTGAGCGGGGTTGCACACACCTTTAATCTTTGGAAGCAGAAGCAGGATAGTCTCTGTGACCTGAAGGCCAGCCTGGTCTACATAGTGAGTTCCAGAATAGCCACAGCTATATAACGAGACTCTGTCTGAAACAAAACAAAACCCACTCACTCACTCATTCACTCACTCACTCACTCATTCACTCACTTACTAATTAATTAAAATTGGAGAAGAAATACAATCTTCCCATGATAAGAGAAGATTAAAGAACTTATGAGCACTATGAAGCTCTATAAAGAAGAGTGATAGGAATGCTTCAGGCAAAGAGAATGAAAAACATAATCAAGAGGTCACAGGGAATAATGACATACCTTAATGCTATATCAGCATACTAATTATGATATGATTATCATAATTGATCAAACCTACAAATAAAATCCACAAGGTCAACAAAAGGACAGAATCAAACCTCAACTTTCAACAACCCTGACTATCAATGGTCTCAATTTTCCCAATGGCAGCACGCAGCCTCGCAGGTTGAATGAGAAGACAGGATCCAGATTTCGTTGCCTCCAAGAGCACAATCTTCCCATCCGTGAGAGACAACACTTTGGAGCCAGAGGTGGGGAAAAGGCATTCCAAGCAAATGAATCTAGGGTGTAAGCAGATAACGGCCATTCGAGTACCTGACAAAACTCGTCAGAAGAGATAAGAAGGCCGTGTCATCGTCATTAGAAGAACAATACGCCAAGAAGATATTACAATTCTAAATATGTACACAGCAAACACAAGGGTACACAATTTTACAGAACAAGCCCTAAATGCAATACCATAGAGTAAATCCAACACAATAAGCATGGCTTTTGAGACCTCACTCTAACCAAGATAGGGCATCTAGGCAATGTCTAAACAGAAAAACATTGCATTCTGCCATAAATCAAATGGACCCAACAGATGTCCACAGAACATTTCACTCTAACACTAAAGGATACCCATTCTTTCCAGCAGCCTGTGGAATTTTCACCAAACCTGACCATGTTTTTCACCAAGTTCTCAAACTCTCAGAAGATTTAGAAAACTGAAGTAGCATACTGTGTCTGGATCATAGCTGTCTATAAATAACCCCGGTTCCAGGGAACCCAATGCCCTTTGTCTGGATTCCATGGGCACATACACACACATAGGAAATATGACTACAACATAATTTTTCAAGAACAAAACTTGCAGGAGCTGAAGAGATGGTTCAGCATCTTAAGCACTGAATGCTTGTTCCAAGAGGACCCAGGTTCACTTCCCAGCACCCACATGGCAGCTCACATATGCCTGTAATTCCAAGATCTGACACCCTCACACAGACATACACACAGGTAAAACACCAATGCATATAAATAAAAATAAACAAATTATATTTTAAAAAAAAACAAGAAAACAAACAAAATTTACTCTGTGAAAGACTATTTAAAAGATAAAGTGAGCACAGATGTGGTGGAGCACCCCATTAACATCAGAATGTGGGAGGTGGAGACAAGAGGATCCCTGAGTTCAAGGCAGCCTGGTCTAAAGAGCGAGTTCCAGGACAGCCAGGACTAAATCGAGAAACCCTGTCTTCACAAACCAAATAATCATAATAGCAACAACAATATAAGATGAAGCACAGCAGGCAACATTGCTCAGTGAATAAAATCACTTGCTGCCAACCTCAGCTTGACCTCCAGGTCCCACATAATGGAAAAGGAGAATGGGCTTCCACAAGTTGCCCTTTGACTTTTATGTGTACCCTGTGGCACACACATGCCATTGCCCATCATGTAGATAAATAAAATAAATAAATAAATAAATAAATAAATAAATAAATAATTTAAAATGTGGTAAAGAAAAAAATAATGTTGTTTGTTTTGTTTTGTTTTGTTTTGTTTTGTTTCCGAGACAGGGTTTCTCCGTATAGCCCTGGCTGTCCTGGAACTCACTCTGTAGACCAGGCTGGTCTCAAACACAGAAATTCACCTGCCTCTGCCTCCCAAGTGCTGGGATTAAAGGCATGCACCACCACCGCCCGGCAAAAAATAATGTTTTAAACTATGACAGTATAAGCCATAGACTGAGAGGGAATAAAAAAAAGAACAAAATCATGTTTTAAACTATGAAAGTATAAGCCATACACTAGGAGAAAATATTAACATAGTCTAAGATCCGATAAAACACTGTGTCAAGAATGCTTACAGATCTAAATCAAACAGAAAGTAATAAATACATCAGATAACATGTGATGCTTTGAACAGATACATCAAAGAGAACCAGCAAACTATAGTATGTCTGTACAATGGAATAAGATACAGCAATATAAAAGAAAATATTCATAATTCAAATGTTTCTGCAAACCCCAAAGTCACACTGGATGAAAGATGCCAATATGTTAATCCAAGAGTTATATGTGTGTGTACTGATTTATTTACATCATTTTCAAAATAAAATAAACATAGTTATGGATAAGAAAAGGGTGGTTGTTGCCGCATGGTGGTAGTGCATGTCTTTAGTCCTTGCACTTCGGAGGGACTCATCTCTGAGTTCAAGACCAGCCTGGTCTACAGAGTGAGTTCCAGGACAGCCAGGGCTACACAGAGAAACCCTATCTCAAAAAAACAAACCAATATCGATAGATAGATAGATAGATAGATAGATAGATAGATAGATAGATAGAT